>JAUMHP010000070.1:19504793-19535371 GCA_032361065.1 Enteromius trimaculatus | reverse complement strand
ACACACACACACACACCGTGAACACACACCCGGAGCAGTGGTTCGCTATTGATGCGGCACCCAAGGAGCAGTTGGGGGAATGGGGACCTTTGGGTTACAAGTCCAACTCCCTATCCATTAGGCCACGACTGCCCCCTAAATTTCAGGACAGAAAAAATATATTTTTTTTTATAATAAAATACAAAATATTTGAAGTTAATTATTGAAGTATGTTGCATAAAAACAATTTTATATATATATTTTTACAGCTTTTTTTCTCAGCCTAAGTGTGTAAGAAACCAACACAGTCTCACGAGCAATTCGTATTTTTATGAGATGGTAAATTTGTGCTAATTCGTACAAACTATTTGGCACAAATTGTATGAATTCGTACGAGTGAGGTCATACGAATTTGTTTGCATTAGCCAGCTTGTAAAATATGCATGAATTGCTTGAGATCAGGCTCAAGAAACAATTTTTTTAAAATAGTAAATAGACATAACAAATAAATAATGATCATTTATAGCATAAAAGTCCTTTACTCAAATTATAAGTGAAACGTTGGTGAAGAAAAGGAACCCTACATTTATGATATGACCTGTTTAACTGCACCGCTTTTGTACTAACAAGTATTCCGCTCAAATCGACAGACTGTAAGTCTTAATTCAGACATCATTTCCCTTCTTTTCTCTGTCAGCTCTACCCAAACGGTTTTGATTAATTTACACAGGAAGTGCTTGTGAAAGAGATTTATATCACAATTCATCTGCAAAATAATCAAATCATTACCAGCTAATGACAGCGGGATGACGGATGATGTGGATATTTGCCCGGTCCCAGTAACACTAGCGCCTGTAGACTCGGAGGATACCGGCCCCACATGTCACAGCCTCAGCGTAATCATGTTTCTGCTGTTCTGAGATCAGCTGCGCAGACAATCCCCGTCTTAATGAAGTCGTCTGAGCCGGCGTCAATTACTGACTTCTGTCACTATCACCGGGGGCAACGAGGTTTGGGAGAAGCGCTCTCTTTGGTTGAGGGATCCCCCATTGCTTTCAATGGAGTGATGTAGAGCACTTGTCAAAAGCAACATGGAATATCGGAGGATTAATTGGTCGGAGAAAAGAAGTGGAAAGTCTCTGTCAAGAGAGCGTAATTGAAACTCATTTCATTCTCGTTTAATCAAACCAGCGCTCTGCTCAGTTGTTTCTATTGGTTGAAATCTCAGACTGAAACATTTTCTTATGCATTGTTCTTTTTTTTTTTGACTTTTTAAAAATTGATTCAAAGTTGACTGTCCAAATGTTTTACGATTTCTATTTCACATGAATTCTCTTCTTTTGAATTTCTGTTCATAAAGGAGTCCTGGAAAAATAAACGTATTACAGTTTCAGAAATATGAAGCAGCAATTGCTTTCAACTTTGGTAGTAATAAGAAATGATTTCTTGAATTAGAATGATTTCTGAAGGATCATGTGACCCTGAAGATTTGAGGAAATAATGCTGAAAATTCTAAAATATAAATAAAAATGTAAAATATATTTGAATGGATTATTTTTTTTTTTTTACTTTTTAATAATAATTCACAATCTTAGTTTTTAATGAATTCAATTATCAAATAAGCGTGAATCAAGTAAGCACTGATGAGCAGAAGAAATTTCCTTCAAAAATCTTACAGACCCCCAACAACTTTATGCAATTTCATGCAGTTTTTATGAACTTATATTATATAGAGAGAAGAGAATATTGAATATTTTTATTCAATATTTTTATTTTGAAGAAAATCTGTCATTATTTACTCCTTCATTCCAAAACCATGAACTTTGGAATATAATTTAAAGTGACCTTATTATGGCGATTTTTGATCATAAAGTCAATGCCAATTCAGGTTTACATGTACACAAGGTCAGAAAACACTAGTTTTCTCCAAAAATAGATTTATTTTACCCTGTTTCTAAATGATTCGTAAACGACTCGTGTGAAGCAGTTGAAGAATCAGTCTGTCTAAACCCCGCCTCTCCGTGAGCCCTCACTGCTGTGATTGGTCAGATGGCGCAGTCCTTTATGATTGGTCTACTGCTACAGCGTGTGTCGGAAAACAAAACGCCCATTGCCATAACTGATAATTGTACTGTTTGTGGGCGGGGCAAGTTGTTCGCAAATGTGTTACTTGGTGACGTGTGGCCATAACAGAAAAAGATTAAAATTGCTGACGACTCGTTTAGGCGAATGTGAGCTGACTCTTTTTTTTGTTTGTTTTTTTTTTATATACAATAACTTCATTTATCGCGTACTGTCAGTGTCACAACTTTACAGATACAGTAGTTTGTTCACACACAGCTACATGACGCACTGCCTGAACGATTATATTTGAAAAGGCATGATAGGGGCACTTTAACTTATTTTTAACATTCAAGAGACCATATTTGAAAGGTACAAGAAATAGGTGCGAAAGCTGTCACTGGGATGGTTTTCACACCTTTTTACATTTTAGGTATAAATATATACATTTTAGGCACTAATGTGTACCTGTAATGGACCTTTTATGCACAACGCAGTACTTTAGGTAGCATCTCAGTGGCAGTGAGTGTTTTAATATGTTGTGTAGTTAAAATGCACCTTTAGGGGAAAATAAAGTGTACCAAAATGTACCATTTGAAAAAGCTCCTCTGAGAGCCTTTGTACCTTTTTTTGTAGATTGCGTACAGAGCAAATGAAGAAACAGACGTTTTACTTTTAATTGACCTGTTTCTTTAAAAGACAACAGCATGTACAACTATATCTATTCTATATGTTAAAAAGCCATGTTATTTGTCAGGCACCCATTTATTAAAGAAAAAAGGCGAAAATGTATTGCATGCACTTAACGTCACGTTGCTGCTTTAATCTCTGCCACTGTCGTCTTATCGATGTAATACATAGGGGATTTTTTGGAGAAAAATGAAAGAGATGTCATAAACGGTCTTTTGTCAGATGCATGTTAATAGAATCAGCTCTGGAATGCTTTTGAGGGACGTAATGAATCCTCCAGGTTTGTCACAATTCAGCTGATCCGGCTCCGCTGCCCGATGCGCTCATGATTGACTGGAGCACAGGTGTGCTTTGATGCCTACAGATGTTGCCATGGTTACGTCCTGTTTTCCAGCCCATGCAATTATGCGTAATAGATGAACTTCACTTTTCTGCAAATTAACAACAGGTAAAATGTACCGTAGTCACCGATCGTCTCCAAAGGCGGCGAGTTTTCCCTCATAAAAGCTTTCGCCAAGTGATGTGTTGCTGCTTGTCAGTCGAGTGCTTTTAATGGCAGGCAATCGCTCGCTTTGTTTGCGAACTCCCAACTTCAAACTCTGTGGAATTTCAGGAATCAGTGTGCGGTTTGTCTCGTCAAATTACTGTAATAAAGTCACATTTATCTTAAGCCCAATGCTTGAAACGAGTCATAAATCTGATGAAAACACAAGAAAAGAAGAAGTGGCAGGAAAAACCCTCCCTGAACAAATTGGAAACTTTCTTTACTCTGAATATCACAAGGCTAAGTTTAAAACTTTTATTATTACCTGTTATTTTTGTAGTATCGATTAATTTCAGACGGTGTTGTTGTTTTTATAATGTTGTAGGGAGGTAAAGGTTTTTATGTATTTTTTTTTTTACTTTAGTTAAAATGTATTATCAAGTAACTATTATTTATTTTTGTATTATTATTTTTGTAGTTGTAGTTTTTGTTAACTATAGCAACCCTGATTATGCTTGTCTTTTTTTATATGCTGGCTAATAATGTCCAGCCAGGCAGATCAAACTCTTCTCTTCATCCGAGCGGTGCTTCTGTGAGTTCAGAAGTGTGTGTGGTTTAATTAAGCAGGAGTAATGGACTCTCTGCCGCTCGCGTGTCCTGCTGGGACTCAGACATCGTCATCAAATGCGTGTCAGTAATTTGGTAGTGAACTGAAGGGGATGAAGATTTAACTGTACACTTTTTCTGACACTTTTTCTTTCACACTTTTTTTCCCCACATTTGAAGATTTCTATCTTTACTGTAGTGATAGAATCACATGCAGCGTTTGCGCTTTTAGGGTACGCTGTTTCATGCAGTCTCTCAATTTTGGAATTTTTGTGTGTGTTTATACAAAAAAACAAAAATAAATACAAACAACATATTCATAAATATATATATATGTATATATATACTATAATAAATGACATATAAATAGAAAACATGAAAAAAAGAAATTATGCCTCCTGACCATACACTAATCCAATATAAAATCCAAAAAGTGAACAAAATGATAAAGAAAAATTATTATGTTTTGTTAAATAGAATGTGTGTCTGTGTGTGTGTGTATATATATGTATATATATTATTCATATAGTAAAATACTAATAGACTAATTCATCAATGCATGTATGTGTATATATATGTATGTATATATATATATGTAATAATTGATATATTAATATTAAAATATGAATAGGCTAATACATAAAAAAAAGTCCAAAAAGTTACAAAATAAATAGTAAAAATAATAATAATAAAAATAATTAATGTCTGTTACAATTAAGCTGTTATGTAAAGCAGTGTGTCTCAAAAAACGGACACACTCGGTTTGTCAAATGTTCTGTAAAGCTTTGTCTAGCAAAATACTGTCATTAAATTATTTTTTTTTTTTGGCATGTATTGATTAATTTGATGACTGATTTGCCATTTCATGTCGTTTTGATTGACAGCTGTTCATCTTTCAAATAAATAATGCAGATGGCTATAGTCTGCCTTTTTTTTTTTTTGTTTATATCTTGTACTACAAGAGATGCAGTTTTTTTGTCAAATTTGCTCGTTCATCAGTTTCACATTGTAGAAACCTTTTCTTATCTAGAAAGATCTTTAAATCAACATCCTGTCAGGGCCTGACATGGGTGGTAGCTCTGAGAACCGGGCTATCAGCGTCTGAAACTCTTCTGCTTTCAAGTCTGTGGAGTGAGAAGCGTGTTGAACCGCACCAGAAATCCATGATCAGAGGTCTGCTGGTCTAACAGCTGCTGGCTCACCATGGAGGAATTCAGCTGCTGCTTTATATAAGAGTGACTTTATATAAGACCCAAATTAAATGTCACATCACACAATCTGTCTATTTGACCACATTCATATTAAGTGATGAATTAACTCTATCCTCGCCAGCGTTGTTTAAAAGGTTGCCAGCCACCGCACTGATGATGTTCATCTAAATTTGACGGCCTTCAGAATATTTCCTGCTATGAATATACGAACATAATATATATCACAATAAGAACCGAGCCTCTACTTTTAAACAAAAAAAGAATGATCTATTTATTTCTGTATTTGTATCGTTATGCATTCATGTTTTATCACCACTTGAATGCAGAAAAAACATGCATTTTAACAAAGTACTGCGGGGGTTTTTTAAGCAAAATGCACTCAGATATCTTATTCTTTCACCTGTAAATCATTATATGAACAATTGTTGCAAAGTTGCATTCAATAAACAAACAAACGGACACACACATACATATGCATATGTTTACATACACACACACACTTTAGTCTACATATATATATATATATATATATATGCATTGTCTCTTAATTGACAAGATATCTTGTCAGTGGTGGGGAAAGAGTTAATTTGTGTCTAACAGAAAAGTTTCTTTTCTCTTTTAAAGTTGAAATGTTGTATTTATGTTAGAAGGAGCAGCTGTCCACTGATTGGTCGTGACCCAAAAATTGATCACCGGTTTGTTACAACACGAAAAACAATGCAAAATGCAAATACTTCAGCCTGATGACAGCAGAATTTAAGTTTCTTTAACTCAAACTTCATGATGTGTTCCAGTCATTTTGACCCTGAGAGGATTTTCTTCTTTCTAAAAAAGTTAAATGTTATTGGGTTAAACTAAAACAACCTCTCAAGAGCATTTGTGACCATTTTTGGGGATTTTTCTTAGCCATGCGTATTACTAATCACACATTATGTTTTAATGCAGTACATTTACGTTAGGAAATGTACAAAATATCTTTATAGAACATTATCTTTATGTGATGTCTTAATGAATTTGGGCTTAAAAGATAAATCGATGATTTTCAAACTTTCGGTTCTCCCGGGGTTTGAGTTCAAGCTGCTCAGTTTTTACAGTAAGTGAACATTATTCTTTTTTTTTTTTTTCACACAAAAAATGCGATGCACAGGCTAAAATCACCGTGACCTGAGATCAGTTTATGAAACACAAAACCAGTGCTTAACCGAAAGAAAACAAGATTCAGTGATAATATAGCATAATGACTTACAAGCAATTCTGCGCACTCATTTTTAACCGGGAACACCAAATTAGGTAACCGATTTGTTTTTTAAAAGCTTTATAAATAACAATGATAACTGTGCACATTCTCTAAAAACTGTAAATTGTTCGCCAAGAACAACAAAATAATAAAACATTCTAAAATTAGACGAGACCTCTGATATTTTGCCCTAGGCGTATTTTTTAGCGTAGTAAATATAGCCTGTAATTAAAATGTACCCACTGGATGAAAACAACAGCAGTCTTGGGCTGGCTGTGAGTTGTAAACATTAATTTCAGGGTGTTGTTCGGGGTGAGAGGGAAGGGCTGGGATCTGGTGCTTGCTTCGGAGTTTCATTTATTTCTGTACAAACTGCGGAGTTCTTTTTCAATCTTGCATTTTCCTTTTACTCGCCATTAGACTTGGCTGGCAGAAAAAATACGACTCTGTCAACACAATTAAGCTGACTTCCTGTGTCAGACACCCACGCCGTCGCTTTAACACCTACTGTCAGAGCGCGGATGTACCCCAGCACCGCTAATACTGCACTGTTAGCGACTTCTCCAACGCACTCTCAGCTGTTATGGCAGTAGTGGCAGACGGCGTGAAATATTTTGTTTTAAAGTCAACATGACGTCAAAATTAACCCAATTAATTTCCTAATACGTGTGTCTGGTGCGTGTTATTCCACGTTAATAAAAGGAAAAATGTTTGGCCTTGCATCGCTCAATCAGAACGTAATGATTTGACCCTCCTCTGAAATCTCTTTCCGTTTCGCTTGACGTCAGCAAGCTTTCTTATTGTTTTGTGAATCTGTGGATCTGTTTGGGTATTTACCTGCTGTGTTCTGGTATATTTCTCCAGAGTTCATTTAAAAATCATTCAGTGGAAAGTTTTGTGTTGTAGATCAAACCAACCAGTGCTAAGAAGAAAAAGATTCGGACTAATGAATTTAGCAATTAGTCATTAAAAAATGTAATGGGTATATATAGCATTGATATTTGTGTTTATTAGTATTTGAGTTTATTATTTTTTATTATTATTCTCTTTTTATTTCCTTTTTATATACTTAATTACACACACACATACAGCATTTAGACACTTTTTTTCATTTTCCTTATTTCATTTACTTAAAAAGCAATAAAAAAATACATACACAGTATATATTTTTTTTCTGTATGCAAACATATTTATATAAACTTTTATCTAATAATGATTCTATTAATAAAACATGTTATATATATGGATATATAGACATTTTATTTAGTATTATTAAAAAAATGTATGTATATGTTTGTTTAAATTTCTATTTATTTATTTTTTCTTACCTCTTCATGTTTGTGTGTGTGTGTGTATGTATATATATATATATATATATATATATATATATATACTGTATATAAATAAATACACGTATATAATACAATAATATACAATTAAATGTGTATCATTTAATATTAATTTAATATTAGTCATTTTATTAGTTAATATTATTTATATTAAAGGTAAGTTAATATATTTCTTTCTCTTTTAATAAAATAAGAAATAAAAAAGTTGTATATTGTTTTTTTTTTGAAGTATTATACATATGAGTATGTACACAATACTAATATATTAGTATTTTATGTGTGTGTGTGTAGGAAATATCATCCCACTTTAAAGCAATTCACTCTATATATATAAAATGTATTGTATTTATGTAAACACGCGCACATATTTTGTGGGTTAATATGTCTTACAGATGCTCTGCAGTGATGCACACAATGTTGATGGTGTTTTACCTTGTAGCTGCTACTGTACTGTGAACTTTGGCATTGCTGTAATGCTGCATTATCCAAGCGTCACCCAGAACTGTCTGCTTTAAAAGGCTTGTTTTATGATTTGCATTAATGTGTGTAAATCAAAGCTGCTCAGTGTTTCTCTCCAGCACACATGAAGCCCTCTTGTGGTCACTCCGGGGAACAGCTCATGAAAGTCTCGTCCTGTGTTCTCCATCCACATGATGGTGAGCTGAATCCAAAGGCAGTCCTGCAGTGTCAGATATTCTCTGTGCTCTTTATACTGTATCACTCTCTCAGACTCGAGGAGTTTCCCCCGATCTCTCCCGCTCGAGATTACTCCCCTGAAACTGATGTGTGACGGTGATTCATACAGAGAACCAGAAAATTATGAATGCCACTGATAAATGAAACCATCTTGGCTTTTGTGGAGTCCCGAAGCCACTATTTGGGCGAGTTTTCTGAGAAGCAGCTACAGTGTGATGGTGACAAGAAACGGCTGTAACGATAACTGCGGTTATTTGAATTAATATTCGGCCAATATGGCAAACAATTACTCTGAATCGGTTCGATTCAAATGAATTCCCTTCCATTTTTTTTAAAACAGAAACACGCGGTCGAAGGCGCTGTAGAAAACATTGACAGATTTTCTCTGCGATTATGTAAATTTTGGCCTAGTTATCAAGTCCGAGGTGTCAGTGTTTTTGGAAATTTACAGATGCTTGTTTCCGTGATGTGAGGTTAAACTTAGCACACTGTAGCAGCCACCTTTCCATTCACGACAACGATACCGCAACAAACACACAAATGCACAAACATATTTGGACAAACACCCTTGAGCTTGTACTGTAGCAACAGGTGATGCTTGCCAAGTCCTTACTGAAAGGTTGTGTAGGTGAGAACGGAGAGCATTGGAACACATTTTGCTCAGTGCATTTTTTTGGGGGGTGTTTTTTTTTTACGCTGCTCACCCCAGACTTTGATATAATATTCCCACATGTGTCTTCTAGAAAATAAAGTTGCTTTGAAATCTACAGCTCATCCTAAAAACGTGTAAATTAGTGTCAAGCGTGAAGAGTGCTGTTGTTCCGGACAACACCGCTGGTTCCTGAAGCATCAGCCTTTTGCAGGCATTTTTCTTATTTTATTTTTTTGTATCAGCTCATTTAAAATTACATTTTAAAGTGCATATGTGTGATAATAAAATATAGGCCTGTTTAGTATCTCAGTACACTGATTTCAAGTGAATGGTCATCAAAGAAGCTACCTTAAAATGATTGGAGCACATATTCTCACAACCTGTCCTGTCACTTCAGGAGGCTGGTGGTCATGATGTTACAGCACTTTCTGGTCTGCTCTATTCATTTAAGGTTTCCTCATGTTGCATCTTGTTTGTAATTTCTGTATGATAACGATGCATGTTTGCATTACAGTAATGAATAAGCATGCTGCCATTATTCTGTGTGTGGATGTAAAGTAACAGGCTGCGAGGAGTAAAAAAAAATTGAATTCTTTCAGATTATAATTTTTGCAAATTAAAACTTCGTCTTTAGAATCAAAACTGTGTGCGGCGTTACTTATTTCCCCTTCATCAAAGGGAGGAAATGCTGAAGCTGTACTGGAAATCTGCATCGGAGCTGATGCTATCTGATGTATGTTTATGTCGAATAAATGTCAAATGAACTATGTTGTAAAAGCTTTCTAATAACGTGAGCTTCGGGTCGGATGACTCACATTTGAAAGGATTCATTCTCATCATCATATCTGGTGCAAAACTCCTGCAGAGCTACAGTTTGAATAGTTTCATTTTCCGCATTGAATATTAAAACAAAAATCCATATGGTAGATCTTTGTTTTTATCGCGAGGTGTTTTTTTTTTTTTTTTAATTTTAATCAACATCTCCCACTGATAGTAAATGGAGTACAGAATAAAATATTAAATATTTTTAATGAGAGAAAATTGTAAGAGTAGGTTATAAAACGTTAATGCTGTGCGACGAATTACAACTTAAGGGCATAAATTGCCGCTTTAGTGTGCATCTGAAAAATAAATGATTAAAACGGACAAAAATTCACAACTCCTAAATCAGCACTCGGACAGAAATAAGAGACAATTCTTTTGTGCAAACTTTACAAAATTAACCTACACTGAAGCGACATAATGATTATATGGTCGTTATTATTATATGGAAAAAAATTGCATGCGCTTCAAATGCGCATTTACTTCTTTTGCTCTCTCTGTATTTATTGGGATTTTAATCTCACGCGCGCGTAATTGAAAACTTATTGATCTATGAAAAAGCTCTAAAAATCAAATGTTTTCTCGTGATCCCGTATTAAGATCCGCGAACGTGTGTGTGTGAAGTCGCACATGAAATCAAATGACTAGAAGTGTAAACACACCGTGGCTGCGGATGGCAAGTTTTAAATAATTTTATACAGTCCTCCTTCCTGACATTTTTTAACATGTGGTGTGTAAATATGAGAATGGCTGAGTGTGAAAGTGGATGAGTCCCTGGAGAGCGCGCATGGAGACGCGCCGCTCCAAAAATCAAAGTGGGGCAAGGAGACGCGGTGCGCCACAGCTGGCAGATCGTCTTATGTCGACGGGGAGGGGCGGTTCGTTTACCTGACACCCCTCTCGTCGAGCTCGAACCCTCCCCCTTCTCTTGCGCTTCTATCCCGCATCGCAGCCCACGTTGCGCGCAGTCCGTGCGCTCTCAACTTCAGCGGTACGCGCAGGGACATCTCCATCTCCATCAGCGAGCAGAGCTGCGGACGCGCGCCGGCTTTGGATCTCTCAACGTGGGGACGAAGTTAAACGAGCCTTCTCAACTTTTGGATGGAAAACGAGTGCTTTGGCGGAGACCGCTAACTTCTTTAAGGTATTGTCGTATTTCTTTTCTTTCTCGGATGTCTCTGAGCATCTGCTCCGAACGCAGAGCTGCTGTATATTTAACGACCAGTCAGATCTGTTTGCTGTCCTGTCTTGTCAATAGATAAACAATTGACAGCGAGAGTGGAAAAATCATTCGTGCCTACGTTCAGGTGCAGCTGATTTTCTTCTAATCGCCTTTTATATCCAAGTCTTTTGTGCACTGCATATTGGTTGAAAATCTCTTGATGTAGGTTTCTCCTTTTTTTTTTTTTTTTTTTAAATATAAGTGGAAAAAGTTCATATTAGATAGTGACTTGACAGGTGATTATTTATAACCATAAATGTTCAGCACACACTTATTGCATTTACACTTGTGCATATATGTGCAGAAGATCTAAATAGCAAAAAAAAAAAAAAAGAAAGAAACAAAAATCCAATTTTATTGAGTCAAGAGGCAGACATGCTCCTAAATAAGATGAAATGACTAATACGACTAAATGATTCTAAATAAAACTGACTGTCAGCTTGCAGAGAATCACATCACACTGTTTTCTTTTTTTCTGGTGTGATGTAAAACTTTACGTCTCTGTTTTAATAGGAGGATGTAGCGGTCAGGACCCCCGTGCAACTAAGTGTGACACTCACACTTGTAAACATGAGAAAGGCTGATATGCATTTATGTGTGAAGAATAAAGGCGACAGAGCTGACTTTAGGCAGTTAAGATGCAGACACATATGAAGGGGCTGTCAAGTGAACATCTATTCTTTTTGCACTCGTTTGAATTGATTTAAAATATCAGACTGTTGGGGAAAAAACTAATAATCGGTGTGTGTTCAGCAGCTAAGCGCTAAAAATAATCATTCACAACTGAGATAAATACATTTCAACAATTATGACCCGAAATGCTTGCAAATAAAATAAAAAATATCTCTGCATCTCTATGCTTTTCACTTCTATCTACCGCTCTTAATTGGCAATTATATGGGGTGTGATAGAATAAATTATATTACAAAGTGGTTCACTAAATGT
The DNA here is from genome assembly GCA_032361065.1 of Enteromius trimaculatus. Taxonomy (NCBI): domain Eukaryota; kingdom Metazoa; phylum Chordata; class Actinopteri; order Cypriniformes; family Cyprinidae; genus Enteromius; species Enteromius trimaculatus. The sequence goes on along the minus strand of JAUMHP010000070.1, from coordinate 19,523,417 downwards.
TGCATTTAAATCTATGTACATTACTGTTATGGTTATGGTTAGAGACCGTACATTACTATTATTATGTTTCATTTTGATATGTTGATGATGAAGAGCAGAGAGCAGTTGTAGGAAGTGCATGGTGTTCATGTGGACAAGGTGCTGTCCACAAATCATATTTGTGAAAATGAGACTGCAGCAGTGCACAGTGATGTGCGTGTAACAAATGAATCGCTGAAAATATTATTATATGGAATTCAGTCTAGTGTTCAGTGCACTCCTGGAATATTATTTAAGTGTGTGACTGACACACTTTTTGCAGTGCACGGTATATCTGGTTCCTCATTAACAGGTCAATGTGGTAAAAACGAGGTTATTCTTCTTGAGATTACTAGTTATCTGGGGTAGAATTAGTGCGGTTGATCTGGTCAGTGTTTCTCAGAATAGAGCTTGTGAGCTTTTCCTGCCAGCGTCAGGTTTTGCTTCTTGTAAGTGCTGTTTGACATCAAAGTGGCTTCTATTATGCAGGTTTTTCTTAACTTGTTTCATTCTGACATCTTCTCTATGGTGTCACATTAATGTACAGTCTGCTGATGTGAAACCGCGTGGGTACCCTTGATCTCGACTCGAAGTTGTTAACCTTTTTTTATTGGCATCACCTAACCCCATTTCCACGGCTGGTTGTTGTTGTTCAGATACTCACCGTGATATGATAGCCCAGCCTGATTCATAATCTGCGCCGATATCGCTGTTCCAAATCTCAGTGGCCCAGTCTGGCACGCTCGGATGGACCGTAAATAACGAAGCTGCTATACGCTGTACAGACGTGTGTTAAAAATGATAGTAGGACACACATCTGCTAAGATCAATGCTGTCAGTTAGGCCCTAAATGCGCAGCACATCCTCGAGCAGCAAATAACAACAGGAAGTAGCTTCTGAGCTTCTAAGGTGATATCGTTCAGCTGCAAGTAGCCTGCAAATTTGGGGGTCGGAAAGGTCAAAGCGCTCTCTGAACATATAATAACTCCTCATAACGTGGAGACACGAAGTTGCATCTTTGTCAGTGAGAAACGCGCACCCCTGGTCGCCCTCCCGACCCTTTGAGACCAATTATCCAACGGTTATTTTCAGCGTGCACCTGAGAGCATAATCAAGGCAACTCGTCCTTGATGAATTATTTCCACTCCGTCTCGCTTGATTTGTCCTGTTGTAAGTGACAGCAATCGAGGTGCAACCTAAAATTCCTCACCTCCCAGATGATGAGCTTCTTGGTTGGTCTGTGTCTGATTCATGTATAGCGAAGTCAAGAGTGATTCCTGGGGTAAAACCATTAATCGTCTTTACCACGGCGGTAATGAACGCTAGGCTGAAATAACAGCTCAGCGTAGAGAAGAATTATACTTGTGGTTAGAGCACGGTAAATACCTGTTTAGCTGCCAGAGTATGCATTTATTAGACTGTCGCCAGCAAATAAGAGGTCTGTCTCGTTTTTTAATATGTGGCTGCTTGGAGATTCCACCCTGTTTGGAAAGAGCTGTTATGATTTCTAATCGTTAGGAAAGGTAACAATGAATCAGAGACTTTTGATGACAAGCTCAAACCAGTTTGGGAAAAAAAAAAAGAAGAAAGGAAAATTAAGGATTGTTTGTGCATACTTGGGCTCTGAGTCAAGCATGTAAAACGGCAGACGATCACATGCAACTCGAGAATAATTTAGCAGCGTTTTCCAACTTTTTCCCGAGATGATTTGCATATTTCAACAGCGATTTGACGCTGGTGCTAAAATCCGCATCTCGTCTCGTGTTTGATTCCTCAAGCTCAAAGTCTCTCTCTTTTTTTTTATATATATTATTACGTGTTTGCCTGCTTTTATCTGGTTTTGAGAATCGGCAGCGTATCTTTTGAGAGGACAAAGCATCAAAAGTGCGTCATGTCGATTTGGTCATGCTTAGGCTAAATGACATTTGTGTAAAATCAGAAGAGCAATATAATCATTCTCCGCAGCACCATCACTAATACAATTTGAAATACGCACTCAGTTCCACCTTAAACCTTTTTAAATTTTGCATAACCTAAATTTAGACACTCCATATGTTTTGATCTCACGTTATTGTCTGCTATTTCTATGCTTGTCGTTATCCGATCTGTGTAGGTTTTCTCGAATCCTTTGTTCTGGTAAGGCGACACAAAGAAAGCAGTATGTATCAGAGGAATGCACATACTGCAAAAGATCAGGGTTTTAATACCCACCCACATACTCGCAACAAACAATTAAAGAAGATACTCTCTTTTACAGTGCAAAGGCACACACATGCACTTATAGAGATTTGGAGGGACGCAGATTAACGCCATACAAATCTTTGCCTTTGCAGTGTAGTCAACTGAAAGAAGCAAGGGCTTTCATTTGTTGCTTTTGATTTTTTTTTCGTGCACACATACACATGTATAGAGAAACACTGAAAGAAAAGGGAGAAGTAAAACTGCAATAAAGTGAAATTGATAAAACTGTAAATCCTCCCCATTGTCACCATGCCTGTGAAGAAGTTTGCGTTTATATACCCGCCGTATGCTTTTATGCATAACTTAAAAGGTGTTCCTTGTAAGATCTGAACCCGATGACCTTGGGGTCGGTGTGCGTTTTTCAAAATAAAGCTTCCAAAAAGGAAAGGAAAGGTTTATTTGCATCTTTCGGTGCACACTTTACTGCAGGAAAAAAAAAAAAAACTAGAGAAGCATGCTCGCTCCTTATCAGACTTGATTGCATTTTTTGCATTCATGCTGGTTTGAATATCTTTACTAAATGTTACAAGTGAGAGTACTGCACTCATTTTGAAAGATGAAAGCAGAATAAAAACGAGCCAAAATGTGGAGACGCGTAAAACTTTGTGAATGACGGGCGTTGCAATTCTGCTCAAACTTCTGCGGGCACAGTATCTGCTGCGTGGGCCCACGCGTTGCATCTCAGCAAACCTTGGACAGAAAAGAGCTTTTTTCCCCTCTCCCTGTCGCTTTAACTCTATTAATTGTTGATACGTCGCAATACACGAGGCAGAAATTAGAGAGCTAATTATTCGATCATGTGATTCTGCCCCACTGCAGTGACAGAAAAGTAATTTCCCGGGCCTTGAAACTGATCTCACTTGATCGTTAGATGACGGATTTGTTTTATAATTCGATAAAAGCGCGGAATAAACAAGCGATGAGCCGATAAAGAGCCTCTCTCGTGTGCTCGGAGGGAGTAATTGTTTTTAAATAATTAATACGGATTCCTGAGGGAGATTCAAAGAGCAGGATCTTTTTTTGTTGTTGTCGTTCGCTCATGTGCAGCCGGACTTTCACTGATTTAAAAGTCTCACGCACTTTATTTGGCAGGTGTTCAGATGCCAGCAAGCCACAGGGGGACTTTTACAGTGTACACTAGAGGTTCAGCTACACAGTACGCACTAGACAGAAATGACTGTTCACTGTGCTGCATCGCTTTACGCCGCTGCATGCATTAAATAATTAGCCTGTACATATAAAGTGATGGAGTTAGACTCCCCTCACGCACCTAAGTCTATTACTGCAGGTTATTTTTATTATTTAATACACTTACGAGTCATGTGAGTCGTGCACAGTCAACTGCAAACTACTGTATTAATGCGTGCTCGAGTAACACGGCTCCTCTCTTCTGTCTAAAAATGTGCCAGCCACCAATATTCAGAGACCGTAATGAGTTCCACGTTTTCGTGTTTCCAGGAAATGTTTGTTTTGAATGCATCTAATGGAGATTTGTATACTGCCCATTTGCCTCCGCATTGATTCAGTGTCTCTGTTCGGTATGTGGTGGGCACTGATGACTCTACCCCATGCTGTTTGTGTTATCAAACTGCCGAGATGCTCTTGGCTCTGATTTATAACACTACCTCAAATAATCTTGTTAATGCACATTTAACATTGCGGAAGTGGCAAGCACATAGACTAAACAACACCTACGCGTGCGAGCAGTCAGAATAGCGCTGGTGAAATGTGCCGAGTGATAAACTGCCTCCAGTGCAGCTAAAAAGAGGAAGACCGTACTGTCTTGTTGTCACAGGGGTTTCTAACTTTGGATGTACACTTACACATATTGTGTTACTATTCCGGGGGAAACCGGATGAGCTTAAAAAAAAAAAAAAAAAGGAATGCAACATAATAAGATGCTATACAATAGAAAAATAGCATTCAAATCCTCTGTGCTTGAAGATTTTAATTTTTTTTTGAATTATGAATGAATTAAAAGAAAAATCTGAATTAAAAACATTGATGTTTTGTTTTTTGCAGAAAAACACTGTTACATTGTGTGATTTAAATAGGTCCAGATATTTCATGTCATTATAAATTGTCATCAATTATCATATTCCAGGATAAACAGTATGTTCATGGAAAAAAGCGAAATAAATAATGCAATATCTATAGGATGCTATACATTTTTTGAATGAATTTTAAAATTAAAATGATATTTTGTTAACTCAAGTAAATTAAAGAAGTATAAACCAACATTTTTGCAACATTGTTTATGCATTGCTTTTATTCTGCATTGCACGTTTATCATTACTTTCTTTTTTTAAAGCACTAGCATATTAGTATTCATTAGTGTTTGCTCTGAGCGTGCTACAAATATTGGCATTTTCAACTCTTCAATTGTGTTTACCCTTCTTTAAATGGGCGAGAGCTGAATTATAACCACAGTTGATCAAATCATTTCTGCTCTGTGAATCTGCATGCCCTTCTGTATGTCAGAGTTGGTGTTGTTGGGTGGTGTGTGTGTGTGTGTGTGTGCCAGGGCTCTTGGCAGTGTCTGCACCTGTTGGCAGCATCAGGACCCTCCTGGCAAAGCCGGCAGAAATTGTGTGATGCTCTTGTACGAGTGCAGAGGAGACTGCAGCCACAGCACGTCAACATGGCGGCCACGCTCCGCTTACCACTGCGCCCGGCCCGCGTTTCCATTTTACTGTGGAAATAAAGACTGGACCGATGCTACCGCACAATTTAGAGCCAATGATGGATTTTGGGAGCATAAATGCACCAGATAAATATTATTTGCTACGATTGGCAGTTTGAAGGGTCAGATCTGATGAAATACTTTAAGCTACACATTTTCATTTGATATACTGAATGTGCAAAAGAGTCATTGCGGTTGACGTAAAGTTGGCTGTATTAGTTTTGGCCTGATCTTGAGCATCGCTGTAGCTGCTGCGCCACCCAATGTGTTGCACAAGAACTAACATCTCGAGACAGCAAAAAAAACGAGCTCCGTGCAAATTCACATCAACTCCGGAAACACGTTTAGCGTTGTGCAAATGCCGTACGACATATGTCGCATTCATATGCGACATTACAAATCAAACAAAAAACAATCACTTACATGTTTTGAATTGATGAGCGTATTTGGCGACCCGTTGTAAAGCATCCATATTTTTTGGTCATCACTGTTCTCTTACATTTCCTGTTTTTAACAGCAGTGATACTTAGTGTTCTAGTTCAGCACCTCTGCTGATTTCATATAGCTTTATCACCTTCAGTTTCATGTCTATACATGTCACACACTCCTGCTTTTAAAAACACATTTTACTGTCTTCACTATAATTAATTATTGGGCCCATTAGTCATTATAATTGTTGATTCTGACACGGGCATGTGCTTGGTTACCTTTAAAACTCATCTTCTTTTTTTCAATAAACAATATATTTCACTCTCACTTGGCATTATAATAACATACAGTAGCTGAAAGAAAGCATCAAGGTTCATAGACTTTTGAGTATATGTCTGTATGTATTTATTTATTACTGGTATATTTATTTATATATGCAGTGTTGAAAGCACAAGCAAAGTATGTTAGCACATACAGACCTGTGAAAGTCATTTTAACCGGTCAGGATGTGGTGTTACTTGCAAACCAGGAGTGAGTACATTTGACCCTTGCACATATTTCTGCATGACTGTTTTCTGTGTACAGTATGCCATTGTTTTTTTTTTTTTTTTTTTATAGTAATATACATTCCAGTGTATATAACATATAATGCCCCTGTGATAATTGTTTTGTTTTAATTGTGGGCATATTTTTTAATTCATTCCAGATTTGATGTCAAAATAATGAAGAGTTTTAGGTTAATAATTCAATCATCAAATGCATCGAAATCTTTATTTGATTTTTTTACTACATTTTCTCATAAATAACCACTCTGTAAACATTTTTAAACTAGGTTGCATTCATTTATTCTTCTATCATATTTGCATAAATTAGATCTCTCTCCGTGTCTGTGTGTGTGTTTGTGTGTGTTCGTTCAGGGTTGGTCGTTTGCTGTCACCTGCACGTGTGTGTGTGTGTGTGTGTGTGTGTGTGTGTCATGCACCAGCATCACTGACAGATGGCGTGTCCTTTTGCTGTAAGAAATATTGTACTCTTGAGGCTCTTTTGCAACTTTTTAAAAGAGAACCGCGTCAAACCCCCGCTATAACATCATCGCTCTCGTTCATACGATCATTCGCGTTTGCTTCCTTCCCCCGATTCTGCTGATCAACTCATCATTAACATCTCAGCACACACCATCGGGATCAGAACCCACACGCTCACAAACAAATACCGTTTATTTTGTGACAAAAAAAAGCAAAGTGATTTTATTGTTTTGCTCGGTGAATGTGCATCCTGTGTGTGTGTGTGTGTGTACAGCATGTGTGTGTAGATTCAGTAATAAATGCAGAACCGCCTCACTCTAATCAAGCTGATTAAAAATTCCTGCGCGCGTGCAGGCGGAAATCCACCATCATCATCCTCGTTCTCCGGCACTTTTACTTTATTTTCGCGTCCATCCTCCTCCAGGACAGCGACAGACGCGGGAGGACCAGAAATCCGTCTTCAATCGCGTCGTTTAGGAGGTTTAGAGATGAGGAGAAGCGGCAGGCAGCGCGGAGAGGGAGGGATGAGCCGATGCAACTCATAATTTAATGGGGACAGAGAGAGAGAGAGGGCGAGAGAGAGAGAGAGAGAGACGGAGAGAGAGAGACACACAGAGAGAAGGGAAACAGAAAGAAAAGGACCGAGCGCGAATGTTACAAATGTAACAAGCGGAAGATACAATGTAGCGCTGACGTGCGTCAGGAATGTTCGGATGCTTTGACGTTTCATTCGACGTTCGGAAGTGTATCGCGCACTTTTAAAGCTGCTTTGGATCCGCAGATCGGCTCGAGATGAGACGGCAGGTCGCCGGGGCTTCGTGCTGTTGTTTGGCCAGATGAGAGGCGATTCACGAACGCTTCTGTTCCTATAGGCGCGTATTGTTGAAGCTCAATGGGATGTGTAGGGAACGCTGGCGGTTACTTTTATTTTTAAGCGTTATTCTGCGCACAGAACGGACGGTGGATGTGATCGTAAACTCTATTGAACTCTAGACTCACCGGAGATCGTTGCATTTCGGCTTGATTGCACGCGTCTACCGTTTTTAGCTCTCATCACATTTTAAAGTACTTTGCGCTTCGTCTATATGCTTCTGCGTGGATCATGCGCTGTAATTCTTGCCATAGCGTATGATATTAGGTATCGGCGTGGACGATCTGGAAGTTTTCTATGTTTCAGAATAGAATAGCTGACATTAAACTGATATTCGAGTGAAGTTTGTGCTCTTCCTGCCAAAACTTGAAGTCGCTGTTCATCCACAGCTCCTTTTATATGTTCTGCTTAAAGTGGTGAGTTCAAGCTTGTGATATTTTTGTTTTTACTGAATGGTTTTAATTATTTGTAAATGTTTTCTTTGTTTTTTTTTATCTTAAACAAACAAACAAAAATCTGTATGCAGACTAGATATTTTTCATCATTGAATTCTGTGTTATGCACCTACAATTTAACTACATTTATATTATCTAAATGTGTTGTATGCCCGAATCAACCTGCCTTAGATTACATCAGTGAATTTAAAGGGTGAAGTAGAAATATGTTTTTAGGATAACCCTTGCTCATTTTTGCTATTAACATAAGCATTTCTTTTCTATAAAAGGACACGTAGTTGATCTTTATCTAGATCCTCTATACCTGTTGTATTAGTTTTTAAATGAAGTCACATAAGTTCATCTGGTGTGGTATTCATTGTTGCATGTCTGATGTCTTGTTTGGCCTGTTTGATGAAATCTAACCCCTGTCTGTCATGGTGTCTGGTGCAATGTTCCTTTATCGCTGTGAATGCAATGTTGAGACAAGGTGCACGTCCCTTTTCCGGTAATCTTAGATAATCCCATGCCTTTCTTTTGTTTTGCCATTTTAGCAAAACTTTTTTTGGGCCGTCACTAAATACAGTTACAACCGAAACATGCGTTTTCTTCACTTCAGTCAGGAATTCAGGGTCTTTCAGTTTTACACCAAGAGATCTGATCTGCTAAATATTTCACAGCCTGTCTTTCTTGTATGGAAAGGTTCATTGTACGGTGCGCTGATCACTGAAGTGGACTCCTCTGCACATTAATGTGACTCTACAAAAACTAGCTTGTTTGCTCTCCACATGGGATTCTGCAGTGGGTTAGACATACATAATACATGCTCTTAGGAAAGGGAATGTGATCGTTGCATGAAACATTGTAAATGCCATGTAACATTAGGCTTGATTTGGCATTTCAGTCTACATGGAAGAGACAGAGTTTGTGTTGCAATTTCATTGTTTTTTTAGGTTCAGTAATCTTTATAACTGGGTGAAAAAAGTTGACAATGATTATTTGTTGGTACTTGATCATCCAGCCGTCCTGACAGCGCTGCTTTTCCCTGTTGTTTTTCTCTTTAGGTGACAGTGAGCAGTGGTGCTGAGAACCATGGAGCATCTCAGCGAAACATGCCAGGGGAAGGAGAACTGTGAGATGGTCAACAATCTGAACGACACCAAGGCCCCTCCGGCCAAAATGGCCCGCCTGGAACAGAACGGAAGCCCACTGGGCAGGTCTCGCCTAGGCAGCACTGGAGCGAAACTCGCTGGGGTGCACTTCAAACCCCCTGGACATCATCTGAAGGCCTGCCACAAGAGGGGTGAGTTTGCTTTTTCCAACCACTGCGCACTTAAAAATATAAAGGTTCCAAAAGGGGGTTTTCACTGTGGTTCCCCAAACAACCTGTCCGTTTTCAACAGAACCCCTTTTTAAAGTGCGAAGAATATTTTAAATATCTGAAGGGTCTTTTTTCCACTATAAAGAACTTTTTGTGCATTTGAAAGTTTCCATGGTTCTCATTGATGGTTCCATTTTTTTATTATTATTTTTTTATTATTTTGACCAATGATATTTCACAATGGGCGGGGCTACCGGGGATTAAATCACTCAGAAACCCAAATGATTTAATGTTGTGACCATGGACGGTTTGGACACTTACATCAAGCATCTGATTATATTATGATGTAAGCATGCAAAGTAGTTTGCACATTTTGTGTTTGTTGCATAGCAGCATTTCTGAGAGTACATCTATTAGTTAATATAAGCGCGTTTGTATTGTTTTTATAGGAAACAGTCACTGTAGTGCTTTGTCTGCTGTTTTGGTATGTCACAGAAATCTTTTAAAATTGGAATTTTTTTTTTTTTTTTAAATGAACCTTGATTATTTTATTGGTGGCTGATTTTACATTTTAGAGCACTGGTATGTATTTGGGTATATTTATGCTCTGGAATTATTTGAAGAAAAAAATCAGTGCTAATAATAATAATTCACACACGCGCGCACACACACACTACAACAACTAGCGTCAGTTGTTCATGTTCCCCGGCCGTATAGCTATAGCTCTCTGGGTAACCGTTATTATTATTTATGGGAAAAAGTGAACTTTTGCTGAGTGCTTGCTGAACTTTGGAAGCTACTGTATTCATTGTTTCAGCTGAATAATATTTACCATGGGCTTTTCTCAGCTCTCTGGAAACAAAGCGTGTATTGATCCTGAAATGAACCGACACAGCAGTCTTTATTGTTAGATCTTTATCTATTAAAAATGGAAAAGCTTCGATTCAGCACATTCCCTGGCATCTGCTTATGATTACCCTATTTATTGATTGTTTTCCAGAAAACGGTCGCATTCTTAGGAAACTGCGACCGCGAGGAGCAGAAATATGATTTATTACGATTGCCCCGGATAGACGGCGTTGATATTACCCCCAGCCTGAATTAAACCCTGTAAAAATAAAGATCCTGGGTCCAAGAGATCATGAAGTTCCTGAAATTTCATCACCGCAGTGTTGCAGCTGGCTGGTATTATGTGATATTTGCACAGTAAACCCGAACACATGACAGCTTTGGACAGAGATTCTTGTTTTTTTTTTTTTTTTTTTTTCCTGATAGCGGCACGCTGTTTACACAGACTCGTAAACCTCAAGGCTATACAGTACATTGGGAGCCACTGCACAGCATCATGGGAAGGGTACTGGGATCTGCCTGAAGAAGTATTCTAATGTGATTTGAGCACCTTAACAATAAAGAAAGCACTAAAGCCGCGATGAGCTCTAACCTTTTAGTGTGCTAACGCGTTTAAATAGCAGAGCTGTTTCGTTGACGTCGTTTCTGCTTGTTCTGAGCTAATTATGCCGGTTACAATGCTGCTTTACTGTAACACTGGTACAGTGGAGGAGAAACGATTGATAACACGGCCTTGCAGAAAAAAATATTTCAACTGATTTGACCAAAAATTTTTAATAAAGATTTTTTTCATTTACAAAATAAGAATGACAATATTTTTCATATTGTATATGCATCAGATTAAAGTTTTGTTTTTAATGACTGTATAATTGTATGCATGTATCATTTTAATTTGTATAATTTGGCTTACAATTAGTAAACAAGTTGAAGAATATGCTCTATTACAACCCTGTCAAAGAACATTACATACAAAGTACTTTGGCACTGTTAAAAATAGTTCTGTTTTATTGCGAAATTAATAAATTTATTCAGCAAGGATGCCTTAAATTGATTAGAAGTGACAGTAAATAAATGTATAATGTTACAAAAGATTCTGTTTCAAATAAATTCTATGGTTGATGTTTCACTTTTAATGACAGAAGATTCTATATGTGTCATTTAACTTCTGCAGAAATAATCCATGCGGTGTCAGAAAACATACGGTTATGAATAAATAAGCTTTTAATATGACTCATGTTTACTGGCTGCAGTTCTAACCTTGAAATCAGCATTAGGCATAAAATAATGCCGTTCTTGTGAAAATCAGCTGATAATGGAACAAATAGTTGTAAATGATCTCCGGTGAAGACGGGGATAGTTGTTTGTGGTGGGTTTTCTGCTTATTAAGGGATAATGGAAGACTCTTTCACCTTACAAATGCAGAATTTTGTGAGAAAACACAATACTGAAAAGGCATCCCAAAATTCATGCAAGATGGTGTTATCGGAGGCTGCACGCAAAGGCCAATGTCATTATTATTCCTTCCGCCTATATGCTTTTTTTTTCTAAATTGTCACCCTAGCAACCACATAGCAACGTTCTGAAATGAAAACAACTTGTATGTCTGTTTGAGTATTCTTTGCATTCGCATTTTTGGCTGAATGTGTCGTTGAAAATTTTAGCATGTCCCTGTTGTGTTGCAGCGGTGTAAAGCTTGCTCTCTCGTTTCTGCTAGGTAACATGCTGCCAGTGTTTTGTGTGGTGGAGCACTACGAGAGCCCCATCGAGTTTGACAGCAAAGAGGAACATGCTGAGTTCGTTCTGGTCAGGAAGGACATGCTCTTCAACCAGCTAATCGAGATGGCCCTGCTCTCCCTGGGCTACTCGCACAGTTCGGCAGCACAGGCTAAAGGTACGGCGCGTTTTTGTCATCCTAAACATGGCGTACAGACACATGGTACACAGCGATACCTATTTATCCAGAATGTGCATGGTTTTTTTTTTTTTGCTGTTAGATCAGAATCATGAGTCATAAAATGCCGGGCAGATGCTCGAATATTTTTGGAGGCTAAACAGAGATATTTTTGGAGTGATTTGTTGGCTGTGTTCTGGTAGTGCATGCATGCTGCTGCTCGGGCTGACCTGATGCCTGATGAGGTCAGGGGGGTTGTGGGTAGAGGCAGGAACACACAGGTGCACCTCCTGCTCTCTGTAATCACACTTTTCTCAATGGGAACGAGTGTGGAGGTGGGCCTGCGGTTTCTAATTGCTTGCTTTATGGAGTTGGGGGCTATTTTAAGAGCCGTAGCCTTCAGCCTGTAATTTATTGCAGGCTGTCCATCATAATTTCTTTTTTCTTTGCATCTTCTGGATCTTGTTTTTTTTTTTCTTTTTCTTTTTTCTGTTACCCATTTAGTGTCAGTCGACAGACAACATATGGTCAAGTAATATATATATATATATATTTTTAAGGAATGCTGTTTTGCAGCCCTGTATTTAAAAAATAAATAAATAAATAAAATAAAAAATCATATTACCATGAAAATGAACTTCAGAAAGACCATGAATGTGGGCTGTCAACATACACATTTCATGCAAATACAGCTATTCACAAAAAACTCCACAAATAGAGTTTGGCATTGTAATATTTGATTAGGTTAATCAGCAATGCTCAAATGTTGTGACATTAATATCGTTATTTATCAGGGATGTAATAAAGTTGATGAAAAGTCAATCCTGAAAGAAGTATCACTTACAAAAAGAATAGAAAGCAGGGCTTTTTTCATTGGGAATAAATTATTTTTTCAAACATTCACACAGAAAACTGCTATTTGAAATGACAATAATATTCCACAGTGTGACTGATTTTACTTTAATTATGATCAAATAAATGCAGTCTTGGTGAGTTTAAAGAAACTTTATTATAGTATTATATATATATATATATAAGCATAAACGAATATTAGTTCAAATTGTCAGTTTAATTACATTTCGGCCTTAAGTGTATTTATAACCATCATTTCTCTTGCCATCTTGCATCCTCTTTTTAATTAACCCTGTCACAATGCATTATGAGATTGTGTTGTTCACAAAAGATGCATGTGTTGCTGCTTGCACAAGGAGATTGCTATAAACCCTGCCTATGTAGATTTTGAGTGAAATCACTGTGATGCTAACACCATGGTGTTCTTTGAAGTATGCTACTATACAAATGACTATTTAGAAGCATGGCGCATGAATATGATTATCAAATATAGTTCTTCTAAAAAGCTGTCATGTGACTGTGTCTTTCTGTGGTAAATGGTGTCACCTCACCGCAGGTCTGATTCAGGTGGGCAAGTGGAACCCCGTGCCTCTTTCCTACGTGACAGATGCCCCCGACGCCACAGTGGCGGACATGTTACAGGATGTGTACCATGTGGTCACGCTGAAAATCCAGCTACACAGGTCAGTGTTTCCCATGTACTGTACCCACAGTGTCGCCACATACAGTGCTGTTTTTCCCACAAGCCACTGCTGTGGGCGCACACAGACACACCTCTTCCTTTTTCTGTAGACATCCATGTACATCTGTCTGTCTCTGTCTCGATGTCGTCTCCAGAGGCTGTGTGGCTGTCTCACACTTTAAGGTGTGCTGGATCCAGTCTCTCTGTTTCTTTGTGTGTCTATGTGCAAACATGGACGTGTTAATCGCACGTTACAGCAGTACTGCCGCTCTCCCAATTACTCCTAGTGTTATAAAGAACTATGAAACCATCAATGTTTAATTTATAACATAAATTCAAGACTAAGAATGTCGTTGTTACTTGCAGCGTCAGCTTATTTTACCATAGCAAGCATATTTACATACAGTAAAGAATGTGATTTTCTTTAAAGCATACTGTGACATTTACTGTATAATCATTTCTTATTTGTTGTATATTATTATTTATATTCATATTTTGAGTTCGTTTTAGTCAAAAGGAATGTATAGACCGGTATATGCATGTGTGTACACGCACATACACAACAATAATGATTATATATCGTTGTGATATGTTCGGTTTTCCTTGTCTGCCATTGGTCAGACAAACATTCGACTAGTTAAATCCGTTTGTCTGATCGATCGCAGACTGTTTGAAAACAGTCATTGTTTTTGCACTTCCTATTTTTCACACTAGTAGCGCAGAAATGACGGCCTTAGCATGGCATGCTGGCGTTGAACATCTCTGAATGTTTTTTTTCTTTTGCATGGAGTGTTGCGATATTTTCTTGGCAGCTTGCCGTTTATTGCGTCCTATTGAACAAGCGTTCATTAATGACACCCTGAATGCAGCTGTGTTTTCTCCGTTGATTTGATGGTGGATTTTTTTTTTTTCCCCGACACGCATGCATAAATGTTCTAAATACTGGATTTTTTTTATTTTTTTTTTTAATGAAGTATTTCGACGACCGAGGACGCTGGGCCATTTTAATGCATCTAGCATCGAAATCTAGATTGAAACGCCTTAAATTGTTTTAGCAAGCACATCAAGGCAGGAAGGTAGAAGTAACGTGAAATAATAGTCGCCACATGCAGCTGATGTATAATTCATGCATCAATACAGCAGATGTGTTGTATAAAGTAATTAACTAATCAGAACAATCAGGAGAGAGAGAGAGAGAGGAGAGAGACTCCAGATGCATCTGCCTCATGCGCCAAATGAAATCTGTCTGTCTTAGAGGGACGCTTGCAGCAGGAAAGCAAAGCCCAGTGCTCACCGTCCTCTCTCTTTCTCTCTCTCTTTTGTTTCCCTTTTCCATCTCTCTCTTGTTCTATCCCTTCCTGCAGTTGTCCTAAACTGGAAGACCTTCCTCCAGAGCAGTGGACCCACTCTACAGTAAGAAATGCGCTCAAGGAGTTACTCAAAGACATGAACCAGAGCTCTCTGGCAAAAGAATGTCCCTTATCACAGGTGCTGGAGCCTTCCACGTCTAGTTGCCAAGATTGCAAGTGTCCCTTTTCAAATGCCCAGAGTTTGATAGAGTGGAAATGGACAGAATTGCCATAGAAATCCAAATCAATAGCCATTGTCATCCCCGTAGATTAATGCACTTTATTTTGATGCTGTTGCAGCAGTGCTAGCCGTTGTGAATGCGAGTATTGTGGGGTAAACAATGGGCGAACCACAATGATCTTGATAATGCATTACAAGCTGTGAACTGTTATGGGTGAATCTCACGAAACCTGTCAACATGTCGTGTTTTAACTTTAGAATCTGTGGAGAGAATTATGCTTGCTTAAAGATATTTTAAGATTTTAATTTTTTGCATTGTTTTTACTATACATTTATTATCATAACGCAAAAAACCCTAAATTATTTATTTGATTTATTTGTATATATTTAATTGTAAATCAAATATTTTAAATGTATTATTTTTATTTGTATATTTATTTTTTTGGATTCAAGAAATCACCATAATAAAAATCTCAGAGGAAAAGCTTAAAGGAAAAGTTCACCCAAAAATGAAAATTCTGTCATCGTTTACTCATCCTCAAGCAGTTCCAAACCTGTTTGAATTTTGAATTTGACTTTAATAGTGGAAAAATAGTTACTATGGAAGTCAATGGTGACCCACAACAGCCTGGTTACAAACTTTTTTCTAAATATTTTCCTTTGTGTTCGGTAGAACAAAGAAATTCGTACAGGTTTGGAACTACTCGAAGGTGAGTAAACAAATTTTCATTTTTGGTTGAACTTTTCCTTTAAGATAAATTAGGGGAAAAAAACAAAACCTAAACATCCAGACTGTTGGTAATGAAAATTTGACGGGAAAACTTGCTTAATTGTGTTGAAAATAATGCAAATATTTTTTTGGTCCTAAAACTGTGCTTTAGTTAATATTAAAATAATACATTTTAGTATTTAAAAAAAGTATTAATATATCATGATAGTCTTTATACAGAATATATATATATATATATATACAGAATATAATATAAAACCAATAGACTATACAGTACTTAGAATTGTAGGGAAGTCTGCTTCAAGTATTGATCCTAAATAAGCTTAATTTTTATGTGAATTAACTTTATTTTAAAATTAAAAAAAGAAATTAGTAATGCAACACTAGTTTTTAAGTACATGTTTTTTAATACTGATTCAAAAAAAGTCTTGTGTAATAAAAATTCACACTAATAAAATTCTAACAAGAATCACCTAAGAATAATCAGGAAGAAAGTGAAGCAAAAACACCAATGACAAAATCTGCTTAATAGTATTGTTTTTCATTTAAGTTCTTTATTTATTTTATTTAAGTAAAATATCATATCTTTTTTTTTTTTATTTATCCCTCTCGAATTTGCTTTGAAATGTCACCTGGGTGTTTTTCCATGAGGTTCACCCTTAAAACCACAATGGATTTAAAGGAAAGTCGAGTGTTTCAGCTTGTGTGTTGGCACAATCGCTGTCTATTTCATCTCAGGGAAGCCCGTTCTTTACCGGCAGGTGTGTGTGTGGTGATGTAAAGAGTCCCAGGGTGCTGTTCAGGCAGCGCAGGGGCTGGGCCGCTCCACATCTCTCTAATCACTCTGTTTACAGTCCATATGTGAGCTATTCCCACTGAGCAGCGGCCCGGTACTTACACTGAATTAGAGTCCGCACACAGCTCGCTTGCTGTAGGCTGGGCGGCCCGCAAGCGTGTGCTGCAATTTTCGGGGGAGGGGGAAGTTTTCTGCTTTTGTTGTTTCTGATTTCTCTTGCTGCCGTGAAAGAGGAGTGTCTTTCACTAAATTTAGTCATTGCTTCTCCAGTAAGTACAGGATGCATCGCCTGTATTGAGGTTGTCTTCGATGGGTAACCTAGTAGAGGTGACCTTTTTGTTTAGGTGAACTGTCTTGCTGTTGAACAGGAAGAGTTGGAGAGATCAGGCTGATTTAAGAATGAACGCCAACTTTTATAGGATTAGCGACGTCTTGATACTCCAAACGGTAATCCGTGCTCTTGAAAAGGTCGTTGAATGGAGAATTGGAAGGAGAATTAGGCCAGAATGGATGGGGATTGTGAATTTTAGTGCTTCTTCACAAAGATGCGTTGCGTGTTTAAGTTTATATGATTATGCACGTTTATATAACTTTGTGTATGAGTGTTTTAGTCATTCTTAAAAGAAGCCTTATGTAATTATGATTTAAATGGACTGTCATACCCCAACCAGACATTTTTCTTAGTAAGGCTGAAGGACAGAGTTCAACTAAATCATGGCTCTTGATATGTTGTTCAAAGTTAGTTTTCATTTGACTTTAACACAACAGTCATTGTGTGAGAAGCTGAGTAAATGGCCAGAGGAAAAAAAAAATGGCCAAATGTATTGATGTAATGCATGCATGTGCTTTCCCATACGCTTTCTAGTTATTATTGTGTTATTACCGGTATGACAAACTAGGAATGGGTATTGTTAAGGTTTAAGGTTATCAATACCACTTATCGATGCAGTACTGTAACATTACTCTTATTGGAACTTTTTTTTTTATATATATTAAAAAAATATAATAATAATAACAATAATAAAACTAATTTAGAACAGAATTATTAAAATAATAATCTGTAGCCTAACAAACAGCAATGTTTAAGCAAATATCACAAATTGATTGTAAAACAAATGAATAAAGAATGGACAGTGGTTACAGTCGGGGCATGCAGGTAGGCTGCAAGAGGACTAGGTTAAAGCTGCAGTTAAAAACTAAAAAAGTTGCAAAATGCAACTAAACAATTAGCTTTGTTTAATGTTTTTGATTTATTAAAACACATTCAGATATATTAACTGTGTTTGGGACTAAAAGTGATAAAAGTTTGGAACCTCTTGCAATGTACGCTAAATATAAATTTATTTGTAGTGATGAAATGCATTCACTTTAAGGTAAGCTCTGCTTTATATTTTAATTTTCCCAAGAAGACCACTGCTTCAGGTCGTACGGTTCTCTCTGCCATCGCGCTTTCGCGTTGTGCGTGCGCGAGCTCTGTGTACCGCAGAACCGATGTGCGGAACAGACTGACATTTGGTGCGTGAGATTGCCAATGATAAGTGCAGGCAAAGGTCTTTAATATTATCTCAAATTAGAAAAGGTTAAAATATGCAAGGTAATGATTATTTAGCAATAAATAGTAAATGTATTTTTTTCTGCAGTACCGATAGCGGAACCGTTAACGTCAGAGCTTATCGATACCTCTGTCTTTTAAAAATGTAGCATCCAAAAACCACTTGCACAGTGTTATATATTTCATGCAGCTGTGTACTTACTTTATCTACGTAATTCAAAGAAATTCCAGATTTAAATAATGAACCTTCCCTGTTCCTTGTCGCCTATCAATGACGCAATATCCGCTCTATCCTCAGTTTCCGCCTATGAATACTACGGCAACACACAGTGGTAGTTATTTATTGTGCATTTTGATATCATGGATCATGATTACACTTTCCTCAATCCTAAAAAACGTAAATGTATACAAACTGAGACAGGAAGATACAAATATTTGCGTTGCGTTTCGCGAAAACCTCGGACTGGACAGAAGAGACTCCGCTATTGCGTGTGTTTTAATAAACGGGTAAGTAAATATATATTAATCATTGTGCAATTAATAGTCATGTACAGGTGGTTAGGTGATTAAACGGATAGAAATGAGCTTTTCATTCGTGAACGTGCTTCGTCATTGCGTAAAATTCGCACTTGGGAACTCTACAGAGTTTTGATTCCCATCCCTATAACAAACAACCAAACAAAAAACGTGAGCTCTGGAAAGGCACTATTTCAATTAAAA
>JAUMHP010000070.1:19430563-19444026 GCA_032361065.1 Enteromius trimaculatus | reverse complement strand
AGCACAAAAAAAGTTTGACTAGGCTTGGTGTTAATCAGAATCATTACACCTTTATTTATTTATTTATTTATTTTTTTTTAACAACCAGTGTGGCCTGAGGCATTTTAACCTAATGCAGGCTCATAAGTAATATGTTTAACCTGTGTTTTAGCTTCTTGATTGCATAACTAGCCTGCAAGTTTGAGATACAAAGTGATTTGCATATATAAAATGGCACAGTCACACGTAATGCACCTTCATTGGCATCCAGCAGACTGCAAAACTTCTGAAATACACGCGTCATCATAAAGACATTAATTAAATCCAGAATAACAACCAAAATGTAATGACACACAAGTACTTTTCATTTTAGTAATATAGTATTAGAGAATTGTAACTTCATATTGTCGTTAAAGCAGAGACTAGATTTGCCTGATTATATCCAGTTAATGTCGATTCATTTTGCTTGGCTTTGCTTTTAATCACCCTTGTCAATTTGAAACACTCATTTATCTTTCATCATGTAACCTAAAGTATTTCCATATTTTTCTCAGCAGTCCCCTGCACTTTTTCTCCCTTCATCAAACTTCTCTCATCAGTTCAACGTAATTGGCTCATTAGATTACTGTTAATTAGTCTTTAAAGCCTAATGTTTTTAAAACACCTTGTTTCTTTTCATAGCATTCTGTTCTAGAACTTTTTTTTTTTTTTTTACTTCCATTAGCTCATTGTGCAGGAAAGAGATTTTCAACATTAGTTTACATTCCTTACATTTCTTTTTGAGTTCTGTAGCACATGCACTTTCCTGTAATGCAGCATTGAACAGCAGTGACCTTGTCTGCGTTTCATGCTTTCTTGCCTACAAACAGGGAGAATATTGCATTTGAGCGCTTCTTTCTGTTCAGCTTTGTTGTACGAAACGCATCACATTCCACTGCCTTCCAATTTAGAGTCTCTTTGTAGATGTCAGCCGCTGCGTACTTCCCTCATATTTAACTGTGAGAAAGTTCTAAGAGTCAGTTTGTTTGTAAAACAAGGCAATTTAAACGAGCAGCTGGCACCAGAGATCAGCGTCTAACAACACTTTTTCTGCTTCCTCCCTGATGCGGTGCAGATCGATGTCTAGACATACATCTGTTAGTGTGCCCCGCTACTCTTCATGGAACGGTGCATTGAGAGGCATGCATTGAGAGTGTGTGCGTCTGCTCTGTTTGCACAGACTCATTTAAAAAGCCAGATCCTTCGGAGGGCCGATGAATGACAAATCAACAATCTGTTTGAAGATGCTCCAATCAGTTCAGCGTTCTCTAATGGTTCTGGTGTCCCTGTCTTAGTCCGCCTATATCTCATTTGATACCGTCTTGCTAAGCTAAATAGTATTTGTGACTTGCTATAATTACAGCCGAACAAATAATACGAGATGCTCCAAACTCAAACGGAGCCACAGGTCTACACTTTTCAGAGGGACTAACCTATAAATGGTTTGCTCGTAAGTTAAAGTAGAAAAAAAAAATATATATATATATATATATATTTTAGCACTGGATTCATTCGCATTCTGCAAACAAAACACATGCGTTAAAGTGTCTCCATTTTTCGGATGCAGCATTGCTTCGAGTGCGGAGGCGTGCAGTCCGTTTAAAGCATTACCAACCATGCTTCATTTCCTTTAACTTCCTTGGCACTCCATCTGCAATCCTAAAAGTATTTCAATTTGACATACCCATAGCATTTTGTCGAAAATAATGCGTAACACTCTGTGCCGAGCGGCCGATTTGTAAGCCGCTAACTTTCCTTTGACTTTGCACTTCTGTTCGGGCCTCAGAAGCCGCTTGATGTGAATGTGAACACCGCGTCGGAATCCCGTCACTCTGTGAGTGGAGGAACGCAGCTATTGTTTGAGATTGATCGGTCCTTGGCCCAGTTCTGGAGGCTTTGTAGGGGCCTTTCGCAATTCAGCATCCGTGTGCGACATAGCTGTAGATTTTTTTTTTTCCAACTCAACTTGTGACCACATTTTCGTACTTTAGATTGACCCCACTGATCCTCCTTTGTGCTGCAGTGAAGATTAGGGAGCGAGCAAGACGGGCTGAGGGGCTGCCAGTGGCTCGGCAAGCCTTATTCGTGCCTGAAACCTCCCTCCTGCAACATTCCCAGTTCCGGCCCATGCCAGTCTATATGACTTATGGAGTTTGGGCCTTATACTGCCAATCCCACTTAGAGTGCATTTTTCTGATAAACAAAAGCACATTCAAGCTTTAGCTTCTCATTTCACACTGTGTGCTTTGGCTCGGGGCAATGCTTTCCTGGAGCCCTTGGCCTACAGTCCAAAGAATGGCTCCAGTTGGCTTTCCTTTAAAAAAAAAAAGAAAAAAAGAAAAAAAAAAGGAAAAAGCAGCCACATGTGGAGGATTAGACTCCATCTTTCATCCTCCACGCTCTCTACTCGCCCTCTTCTGCCCAAGCCCACCGGCTCCCCCTCAGCGCTAACGCCTCAACTCGTGGACACACAAACACCCACACCCGTATCCGCACCTCCAGCTCCAGATCGAAGTTACCTCGGCAGCCTCGGTCCAGCTCATCTGTAGTAAGAACTTCTTTGGCAGCAGCAGAGGCAGAAGTGAGTCTATTTAGGGCACTTGTGAAAGAGAATTTGCATTATCGGTAGCGCGTGTGCTGGTCTGCACTGGCCAAATTCAAAGCTTTATAAGTTTGCAAGAAAGTTTCTCCTTTGTTTCTCTTCACCGCCCACTTGGCCTTTGTGGATGTATCCTAAGCATTTGCGATTGTGTGCAAATAGTTCGGAAACATGTTAAGTGCGCTATAGCACGCATATGGTGCTTCTAACAAGACGATTGTTGCAATTAACATATTCTGTATTTTAAATGCACATAACCTGTTACATGAGAAACCCGCACCAGATGGAAAGATAGAGTGGTGCATGACAAACATGACTCTTAATACACCCACTATTAAAAATGCTGTGCCTCTGATCAGACAATAGGCAACCCTATTCTAACCCTTTGTCTTCACCTCGATAGGAATATCAGAGCGGTTATTAGAGGAGGATGAGAAATGATAGCTGTGTTGCAGGTTGACCCCCAGGGCATGGGCTGTCTCTGGGAACAGATGTGCCACCCACTCGCAACAGTTGTACTCTTCCCACAATGCCCTGGTGGGAGTAGCTTGGGCAAGAAGAGGACACGAAGATAAGGCTGTGGGTAAACTGCTTTGCAGTTTGCGATCGGGACTCGGGTGCGTCTTCGGGCAAGATCTTCGAGGTCAGAGACTTTCCATCAGGTCAAGCTCGAAGGCCGAGTGTGAAACTAATCGGAGATATCTGTGGAAATAGAGTGTTTTTTTTTTTTTTTCCCTTTGTAGCCGCTTCTGGAAAGCGAACAGAAATGACCATTTGCAGAGTCCGTGTAATTGGATGCGACTTACCAAAGGCCAATCTCAAGACTAAGGCGCAATGATATCCGACTCTAACGTTTCATTCCCACATCATTAAATTGGATGCACTGGGTGACAGCTTGACTCTTGGGGAACATGGCCAGACTGATGAAATGAGATCATAAGCGAGATAAGCGTTGTGAGTGCAGGGACTAAGTGGAATGAACGCTGTTGACACATGAACCGAGCAGTTGCACATGACTTTGCGCGGAAATTCGTGTGTCAATACAGTCGCTCATTTTCTCTGATCCCTTCGCACGGTCCCACTTCGCACCGGCTTCCCTCTGTACGCCAGCGAATGAGAGTGGATTATTGGAGTCTTTGGGTTTGCAATCACCTATTTCGCTGAACTTCCTCGCGTCTTTTATTTCCAGGTATATTGTTCATGAACGGGGATCCGTGGCGCTTATTTATTGTATTAGGGAGCAGTAATTATGTTTTATTGTCCGGGAGCTTTATTGGATGTTTTGCCAAAACCCAGCAGGTTATCTGTAGACAATGGCAAAGTTCTTCACGACTGCTGAACGATATGAAGAATTGACTTATTAAGAGAGTCGCCCCCACATTTTTTCCATATTCATTAGACAAACTTTTGTGTTGTTTTGCCACTTAGCAGGATGCTAACGAATCTCGGCTACGAGCTGAATAAAGGCTTGATTTTTCCAGCTTATCAGTGTTTAAGGTGGGTGCGCTGCTTCACGTCCTCTGTGGCCGTTCCAAGGAAGGCGAACAGAAGGGACCGCCGCTGCCGAATGCACATTGATCAGCTTCGCCTTCCTCCCCCTTCTTATTTATTTAATCTTTTCAGAGCTAGATTTGTAGATTCATTCAAACTCTTGAGATCCCGTGTGTGTTATTCCCAGAGGGCAGAAATTAATTCCTCCTCCTTGTCGTCGTCCTCCTCCTCCTCCTCCTCTTTTTCAGCACTAAGGTGCAGTGGGCTCTTTTTCTCTCCCCTCCGAGAGAATGCCGAAGAGGAGGAACCAGTCCTGAGGGAATCTTGTCTATATAGTATTTCATCCACACTTTAATCCGCTGCTATGTTGAATGGTTCATGGGGAATAAAAGACAAAGCTTTTGTTTATGATTCTAATATTAGCCTCTTGGCATTTCTTACATAAATGAGAGCCTGCCCTACGGCAACACTATTGATTTCCTACATCCACAAAAGTCAGCCTCCGTCCTTACAAAATAAGGCTCAAGAGATTATGGGGAAATAAAAAGCGAGCCGGGCTGTATTTTTGTTATTTTGTCAGAAACGGATTGACCACTAATATGAATAATTCAGCCAGCTTTTTGTGGACGCTGTAGGTTTGGTAAGAAGCGTCAGGGAAATTTGTCCCAGATTCGTTAATAATGAGAGCGGTGATAATGATGGTACAAAAGTTTTTGGATATAAAAATTAGTCATTAAGCTCATCAAATGTGTCTCTCCTTTTTAAAGCATTATGGGGCTTCCCATCTATTTTAAATGCACATGCACTTTTATTAACGGTTCTGTCGGGTATGTTGTTTGTTTGTTTGTTTGTTGTTCTTCACAATGAACAAAATTTATTTAAATCCTCGCCATACAGACACATCAGCATGTAATCCCGGTCATACTTGCGGCTCGCCTCAGACATGCAAATACGTATTAATAAGCTAATAAACATGGCAACTTCAGCACGCCATCCTTATTAGAATCATTAAAAATATTAAACGTAGATTACACCTCCTAATGCATACGGCATTTGCATTTTAGAAAACGAAGGACAAAAGCTCCCTGGTTCTTTTATTTTGAGGAAGCGCTTGGCAACCCTGAAATCAACGACAGGTCTTAGAATGAAAGAACGACAGGAAAAGATAGAACTGTAATCCCAATCAATGCACTTCATAAAGCACCTTCTTCCTAAAATGTGTGACTAATGTGCACAAATCTCTGGGTTTAAAAGCTGTCAGCGGAGATGGCTAGAGTTGTTGCTTTGCCATTCATCTCCGCAATGTAATAAACCGACTCGTTTGTTTGTTCTGTTTGCTTTCTTCCTTTCGTTTTGTCTTTCGTCTGAGCAAATGTACCTTGAGGTCTTGTGTAGGGTTTCCCTTTTCAAGCTGAGCCTCGACAAGCCTGCGTGCTTCGTGCTTCCGTAATGACATTAAACAGGAACATTTAAAGGGCTTTCGGCGAGAGCCGCATTGTCTGCTCTGAAGGCTTTCAGAAAGGGCTTTTATTATGTTGTGGATTTAATGCCAGTGTGTGTTACCTGATAACATTAAAGCAGAGAAGAACGAAGCAGGAATATTCCCACGCTGGCAGAGCTTCAAGAATATTGACCACCAACAGGATTTCAGCTGATGCCGGGCATGTATATTCATGGGCGCAGAAGCGCCTGATTACCGCCAATGCAGAATTATATCTGGGGAGGTTTAATTCATTAGCTCTCATTTCTTTTTATCTAGCTTTTGAGTGCGAGGTTAGCGTGCCGGTGCCGAGCTGGATAAATATTGTTTGTTGCCATCTTCCAGGTGGATGGGTGGATGCGGTAGACGCTCGTGGCCTCCTCGTTTCGCCTTCGATCTTCAAGTTGAGTTAAAAGGAGCGAAACAATGACACATTAGTGAAGTATTGTGTTCCCCGGGGCGCATTAAATGCGTCTTGCTTTGTTTTAAAACTCATTTTAAGCACCTCAATCAGGGAACGTTGAATGTGGACTTGTTCAGGTGTGCTTTTGCTTTCCACTTTTTAGGAGAAGTAAATTAAACTGATAAAATGAAGTTTACTTCCAGCTGAATGGATCCTTCCCGTAAACCCAGGAAAACTAGTCATTTACAGCGGCGTGTCGGAGGGAGAAATAATGACAGTGTTTCGGACTTGTTTGATCATCCCTAGCAAATCTGAATGGTAAATTTATTCCGCAGGTGTTGCACATGGAATAATGTTTTAGCATAATGAGGATAAGATGTTGATGGGGTACAGTACTCAGACGCTCAGTATTTTAGACACAAAAAACCCCCCTGTCATTGATCCGTGCTGAAAGCCAAAGATATATTCGCTCCAAGGTTGTTGTTAACCATCAAAAGTTGTGTGTGTGGTGTTTTTTTTTTTTGCAGGAGTGAAGATTCATTTGCAGGTTGTATAATTGCAGGCGCTGCACGTGTGCCCTTCTCATTGCAAGGGCCTGAAACGTACTCTACACAGGTACGTCAGCGTGAAAGGCTTACTCGAGCTCGATTTCTTGCAGGTCACACTCAGTGTGATGCATTCTTAGGCCCAATCCCAATTATACCCCTACACTTTCCCCTAGCCCTCCGTTTGGCACGTTCACATGTAGGGGTGTCTCAATTCTCTTTTGGTTGGAGGTGTAGGGGAAGGGCTAAATAGCCCTCCAAACGGAGATTTTTCGGGACCTCACTTCAAACGAAGGTCTAAGAGAAATTTCCAGCATGACTGCTCACTCGAGCAAGCAGACCCCGTAAATTGAAGTAATTTTTGCCATTAGTAAGAATTTTTATGACAATTTTTCATTATGTATATTACCAACAGCCTTGTGTTTGTGTTTACGGCGATGTTCTGTAAAGAAACGTTTGCAAAAAAAATCGCTAAAATTTATCGCGATACGCCAGCAAACTTACGTGACCAAAGATATCGTTGTCTTCTTTGTCTCACGTGATTTGCTGAAGACAAATGCAAAAAAATCGCTGCAATCCACACATTTGCTATGACTGATGGCGACATCTTGGAATTTGTGATAAACATCGGCGCATGTCCTCTGACGTAACGTTTGGAGCTAGTGACAATTGATGATGACGTATAACAGTGTAGTAGTGGTGTCCCATTTCTTAAGAGAAAAACTTTAACCCTTCCCCTTTCCACTTCATTTCAATGGGCGAGGAGTAGGCAAAGGGGTAGAAAATAGGCCCCTATTTTGCATGCATTCATATAAATGACAAATATTTTGTTTACACATACTGTTAATGTTTTATCAGTGCAGTGTCCTTTTTTTCTGGATATAAAGTGGCTACAGTACATGACATTTGCTGTCTAGCTGATTACCTAGAAAAAACCCAAAACGTGTATAATATATAACTTTTTGTATCATTCAGTATAATCGCATTTGAAGGTAACTTTATCGTGCCCTTGACATTACAAAGCATTTGAAATATTTTGTAAGCCATCACTTTTGCATTTATAATTGCATGATTTGTTTTATATATTATTATTAAAATAAACCAGCATAAATATTGGGCCAAATCCCAGGCAACAATACTATCTGAGATTTATTTATTTATTTTTTTAATTAGGTTATATTATTAAATGTAATTTGAATATTCATTTATATTATATCTATTAATATGTATATCTGAACTGGGCTTCCAATCAGGTACGATGCTCATTCAATATTACAGTCTAAAAACATTGCATCAAGCAGATGAGGTGCTGAACTCATGGTTGATCCCACGTGCGTTTATCTCGCCCATATTACTCTATTAGGCTGGTAATAGGAAGCAGAGCTAGTAAAGACTCAAGCGCGGAGAACAGCGTCTAGGAATCTCTCCACTTGGGTGTAAATTACAGAGCCGCCTGGGGTGTTCTCTACCCTCTCTCACTGGCACTTTTCCCCGTTTCATCTGCACACACATGCACACGTACGAGACAATGACTATTACCCGACACACCTGGGTTCTGGGCCCCACAATCTTCTTAATATCTTTTAAATCTTCACATAAGGTATGCCTTCCATAGGGCTTACAATACCATTTGCTCTAATAAACTCTTTTGGCAGAGGTGCGTGCAAGCTGCTTCCGCGGCCCCGGGAGAGAGGAACGTAACGCGGAGGGTGAGGCATCCCAAAATATGAGGATAAATCGCAGGTAATCCTGCAGGACCGGCGCCCTGGTAATCAACACTCTTCCAACTGGAAACATTTTACAATTCTTCATCTTAATTTAACTCCTCTCTCTTTTTTTTTTTTTAACACCGTTCCTTTACCTGGTAATTCTTAGCAGCGGGTGCAATCATTTACACTGGCGTTTGAAAGGAGAGGCTGCGGAAACGCGAAATGGAGAGCTTTTAAAAGAGGGGGGAGGGGGCGATAAGCAAATCAAATTAATGACAATGAGTGTTTGTGGAGAGAAGGCAGGCAGAGAGCTTGTTTGAGCCCATCGTGCGTGCCATGTTAAACACTTCACTCGCCGTGGAGGGGCTAATCCAGTCTCCGACAGCTGATTATACGAATAAACTACACACGCTCGCCGCCGAGAGAAAGGAGCATCCCTCGTTAACGTTCAAGCTCACTCCAACAAGGAAGTAATTAAGACGCCACCCCTTCCCACCCACCCTGTGAACCAAAAAAAAAAGGAGGAACGATTTTAAGTGTTGTCTAATAGACCGGCTTGAAGGTGTTTATTTTATATTGTCTCGGTGCAGAAGTCATTATGCGGCTGAAGAAGGGCTTACAGGGAGCTAAGCGCGGCGCGGCGAGGCGAGTTTGCGGTTGTTGAGTAAAGTCAGATGGCTCGGGGCTCGCCTGCGTCACTCACTCTGCGATGCGCTCCAGAGTTGCAGGAGCATATGAACTGTCGCTTGTTGTTTTAAATAATAGATTGCCTCCCCTAATTTCCTGCCTGATATTTTTGGCAGAGTCAAGAGTCTTTTGGATGGGCAGCATCTGTCAGACCTTGGCGCAGGCCAAGAAAACATTCCCCACCCGAGCTGTAAGAGAAAAAAGCTTGTGTTAAGCTTGAATATTGCGACAGTCGGCCACCGGCTCTGCAGGTTATGTGCTCTTCAGGAGGCTGATGAAACACAACTTTTAATAGATTTCAAGAAGTTTCCAGTCCTCTTTGGACTACTTCTCATTGGTTTTAGTTTTGCGTGGAGCGCGCGTGCGATTGAGGGTTAAGTAGTTTAACAGTGATTACAGTGGAGTGATATTTGATTATTATCTCCTGAAATGGCAACTCCTCCGGCTTTCTGTTCTCTTAACAATAGTTTAATTGTTAGTTTGGACACCCACTCAATAGACAGGCGAAATGAAGAGCAGTAATGGAAAAGAATTATGGGGGGAATGGCATAAAATGAATACATTTATAAAAGCACCTGCGTGTCTTTTTTTTTAATTTTAAATGAAATATATTTTGATTAGCCACGAGAGCATCTTTAACGTGACCTGTTCAATCAATAACACGTGTCGGAGTTTGTAGTGCACCTTCGCAGAGCTTTATTTATAATGAGTTTTATCATTTATCATTTACTTTGCACACGTGCTGCAGTGTGAAATAAAGCTCAGATAAATGTGTTTTTGCATATACATTCATCAGTGTATTTCGGCATAAACCTGTATAAAAATGTATTTTATTATATATTTAAAGTTGAAATGTCACAATTCTAATTTTTATTATGTAAATGTAATATATTTTTATATATTTAACATTTAAACTATGGACATTTTCATACAAGCAAGCAGGTTGATTTATTATTTTTGTATTTATTTACAGAATTATTATTGTTGTTGTTCTTACTATTTGTATTAATTTTGCAGTTGCTGGTTGCAGTTTGTTCCTCCTCTCTTTTCCCTCCACTCATCTCCCTTTATAAATCAGCAAATGCATTCACTAAACGAAGATATTGGCTGTTCCTTGCACAGTTGTATAGTTTTATTTTTTTTCAAAAGCAAAACATTAGTAAGTTTAGTTTGTTTTCATTAGATGCTTTATTTTGCATTAATTATTTGTCTGTCTTTTTGGCCAGTGCATCGTATTAATTGTTCTCAGATCAATTTGAGTTTTAGTCTGTTTAGTGAGTGAGTGAGTCATTCAAAGAAATTCAGAGTAGTCTGATAAAGTCATTTCAGTGTGTGTGTGTGTGTGTTTCAGTCTGATCAAATCAGGCACAATTTATGAAATCACATTGACTGTTTACCGTCAGTATGCTGTCGCTCTCGAATAGCGGTGCAGAAAACACTGATGCGTGTGATTATGTGTCTTTGCACGCACAAAGCTTCAGTAAAGACAGACACCCTTCGTTTCGTCTCTGGCCAGAGGCTAACGTCCCCCGCCCCCTTGGCCCCGCTAGGGCCAGAATTCCTCCACGAGTGTGTGTGCGAGTGAGCCACGCTGGGATTGCTTCAGACAAAGGTGGCACACTTGCCAGCTGCATCCCTATACCACCTAAAGCGACACATTTGTTCCCCTTCCTCTCTGCTTCGTCGGTCCACCAGGGTGGCGTCGGCCCCAGCGCTGGAGTGGGGCCCTCAGGAGACTGGAGAGTGAATAAAGAAAACGTTTTTCATGCTTTTTTCCACCTAATGCCTTTTCAAAAAAAAAAAAAATATTGCGGGCTTCCGACACACAAGGTAAGGTTTTGCGAAATTCTGAACGCTTGTTTTGGAGAGGCTTGTTGTTGGTACCTGATTCTTCTCTCTCTTTTTTTCCCCCCTCATCTCCCTTTAAAAATCAGCAAATCCATTCGCTAAACAGCTGCACCTCTGTACTGAACAGATAACAACCTGGGCCAGCCCAGCTCTGCAGCGAGTCAAGGCTGATAGGCCCAAATCTCTGGCCTTTTTTTTTTTTTTTAAATGCTAATGACGGAGGAACACGTCCCAAGCCAAAAGCGCTCTTGTAGATCTGTCAATTGCTATTTTGACAGATATTTGCTTGTAAGTACACACAACACTTGTTCCCTGTGTCTTATCTGCGGCGCTGCAGAACACTGACCTACATTGCATCAAGCACAATATGATGCACAAACCCGCTCCGCTCAATACCATTTTTCATTTTCACCTTAAAAAGCGGATGGAGCTCAATGAAATGGCTGAAAATCCAATAAACACAAGGTATTCTCTCCTAAATAAGAAGTGTGTCGTTTTTTTTTTTTTTTTTTAAGGAGAATCTCTCTCATCTGAAAGCATTTGAATGCCTTCTCAAGGGTTTCTGCGTTAGCACTTGCTGGTGACGAGTAAATATTGAACATAAAGATGCAGCTGCTCCGTTTCTCTCTCACTTACACACATATACGTGAACGCCAGAGGAAGGGAGTAACTCGCAGATTTCAGCCAATTTCTATTTTTTTTGTCACTTTGCCTATTTGAACTTTTGCCATCAGATCCCTGTTTGGGCTTTAAAGTGTGTTTTGTTTGTAAATGAATGCAATTCAGTTACAGCCTCACAACAAGTTTTTTAAAGTAGTAAAAAATTCCACTTAACATTTACAGTACTATATGGATAGAAAAGAATTATTAGTATAAAAAAAACAAACAAACAAAAAACTAAAAAAACTAAAAAAAAAAACTAAAAAAAAAAAAAAATATATATATATATATATTAAGGCCATTTTTTTGCTTTTTGTTTTTGTCAATATATTTTAATATTTAGTTTAGTGTTATGTTTTATAGAGGCCAAACAATCGCTTTGTTTTGTCAGGATATTCAAATATTGTTAATAAATATTGTAATTTATTTAGAGGCCATGTTTTGTCATTTTTGGTCTTGCTTTGCCAATATAAGTATTGCAATATTTTTTTATGTTACTTTTTGTTTACATGTCAAACATTAGTTTTTGTCTAATAACTAATGAATGGCCTTGTCTTTTGTAGAGAGAACTGTGCTGAGATCCCCAACAAAGGCACGATCTTGAGAAAACAACAGACGCCGAAAAATAACGCATGGCCTTCTTGGGCTTTCTTACATTTGGAAACAGCCGTTATTTTTGCAATTGCATTTTGTGCCACTATGAATTTTGAAATTCATGAATTGTGAATTTGTTTGAGTTCAAAGTTGAACCAGAACAACATATTTACGCACAGTGCTTCAGTTCCAGTCTGAAAACCAACGGACTCTTTGAGGAACCATTGGTTACAGCTGAAACACCAAGGATCTCTCTCTCTTTGTTTCAAATGAAACATGGGAATCTTTAATGCTTTTTCCCATCTCTAACTGTAAGAACGTAAGGGGGGGGGGGGGATATCCAGCCTTTGAATAATGCACAAGGTAAAGCAAAACATGAAACTAGCCCTTGAGAAAGAGGTTTGAGGAGAGTAAACATTTTGTTCCTGCAAACAGCTCGATGCCAATCAGCGATTAATGAGGTGTAGTTGAAAAGCAGCGGCTGAGGGAAGTTAAACTGAGCTGAATTAAGGAGTAATATCATCCTTCACGCAGGTGCTCGCCGAACGAATAACCGCTTTAATTACTGTTATTCAATCACTGCCTTTTTTTTCGTCCTCCACCCCCCTTTCTCTCCCTCCATCTCTGCTATGGCATTATCGGTTTTTCTTGTCAATTCACAAATGCCTGTCGCAAGACAAACGTGTGCGCGGCTGCCGGCGGTGCCCGGCCATATGTGACCTAAAAACACTTCCTCAGCGAGCGCGCATTGTTCAGAGCTGCGAGGAAATGCACCTACAGTCAGTCTTCAAACTCAGTAAGCTGTTATCTCGGTTTCACGTTATCTGGCGGAGGAGCGCGAGTTGCCCTTTGATGGGCGCATCTGCACGTGATATGTGCTCACCATGCAGAGGGTGGAGGTGGGCGGGAGAAACGAACACCTGCTACTGTATTCAGCTCCACAATGGGGATCATTTAGTTTAAGACACGTTTGTTCGGTCGGGGACAAGAGGAGGGGTGCAGCTCTGTCGCCTCCAACAGGTTGGATGACCCTGGACGCTAGCGGGGCGTGAAGATGCGTCTGCTAGTCAAATGAAAGCGCTGTGAAAGAGCACAGCAGGACTCTCTGTCTTTGTCTACCTCGTTACCTGTCTGTCTGCCTTCTGTATTCGATTTCTGTCTTTAGTTGGCTCCCTTTATTGATTTGATCTGTCTGATTTTCAGGTTGTTTTTTTTTTTTTTTCTTGTAATCTATCTGTTTTCTTAGCTGTGTCTCTGTCTGTCTGTATATCTGTCCAACAGTTTATTTTTAATTTTTTTTTAATTTTTTTTATTTTTTATGCCTGTCTTTTGTCTGTTTGGTCTTTCTGTCTGTGTGTGTGTGTGTGTGTATATATATATGTGTACATATGTATGTGTGTGTGTGTATATAATTTTTTTTTAAGTTTAA
>JAUMHP010000070.1:19417034-19430015 GCA_032361065.1 Enteromius trimaculatus | reverse complement strand
ATATATAACTTTTTTTATATGAAAATATGTTATGTTTATATATTTGGATATAATATCAAATTTAAGAAAATAAATATATAAATGCATTTATAAGTAAATACTTAAAAAATATATACGGTACTGTATGTGTGTGTTTTAATATAAACATAATAAATAAACACAGCATATACACACATTATGTAAAGAGAAACTTTTATTTTGGATGCGATCATTTGTGATTAATTGTTTGACAGCACTAATATATATATATATATATATCCTGGACTGTGATTAATCGCAAATTTCAAAGACTAAGATTTACCTGTTAAAAAATGAAATGCATGAAAAACTGGTTTAAGGAAACATAACCTTTATGTCTCCGTTCGGTGTGAGACAATGGGTCTCATTTACTAAACATGCGTATGCACAAATCTTTGTGTGAAATGTGAAGGACATTCTTGAATAAATCATGATTCATCAAAAACTTTAGTGCTAAAATTTATTCTAAATGTATGCAAAAATTCAAGAACAACGCATACCACACATACACAATAATCATGGTACGCTCGGGGCATTAAAAGCATGTCTAAAGATTTATTATTTACAGGGTGGGTGAAAAGTAACTAAACATAAAAAAATTGATAGTGCAGTATAATTAGAGGTCTAAGGTGAGAGTGTGTCTTTAGAGAGTGCACAGATGTGTTTGATAAGACAGCAAAACCTAATTCACACAAGTGTTGTGAATTATGCGGAAAGTTTTATGTGTGTATAAATCCGAAAAACACACGCAATTATTAGTGAATCACTGTTACTTATTATTTTATCATCATTCTTTATCACTTTAAAAGTGTTTGTAATAACTTCCTTTTGTGTTTACATGTGAAATTTGGTCATTTATACTGTATGCTATTTATAGCCTTTTTGTAACACTGTACAAATTCATTTCAGATGTAACATTCATTATGAAAATATTATAAAATGTCAAGAAAATCAGGTACAAGCCATATCCTATCATAAACGTCTGTTTATTATAGTCTGATGTGGTTGTTTTCATGTTTATTTCTGCTGTGTAGAAGCCTTAACTTGTATGCTTTGACTGAGACTCATGTTGTTTGTGATGTTACGACCGCGGTACATTTATAAAAGTAACCCAAAACAAACACAACCCATGCACAACTCTGCAATTTTTTCCCCGTGCTAACATTTTCAAAATAGCCAAACCGTGCGGAAAAACAGTGACCCTGGCAACACTGGTTCCCTGTATACTTCTCACACAGATAACCTTCCACACTGCCATGACAGCAAGAAGTTATCGGTTTATAAATCTGTATGTACTATATAGTCTCCCTGTCTGTCTATATATAGACCGTCTTCTCTGTATGTTTACTCTGTCTGTCTCTGTGTGTAAATATATATCTTTCTGACTTCACTGTCTATTTGTCTATGTACTTTATGTATTTGTCTATTAGTCTACTTGGTCTGTGTATGTCTACTCTGTCTGTCTATCTACTGCATCTATCTTCCTATGTCTGTCTTCTATGTTTGTATCTATATATTTTTGTCTTATGTATCTGACTCTCTGTCCAGCTATCTGTCTTTTTTATCATCTCTTCCTCTCTGTCAGCACTGAAGTGCTGTAGTTCTTCTCTCTAATGCACAAGGTATTCAAAGGTGATAAATCACTGTGCAGCATGTGCTGTATGTTCAGTGTTCTGTGAGGTCAGGTGACTCTGAGATGTTTGAGGAGTGAGGTCATGATGTTTAGCAGCGTGCGACTTGAGTCGATTAACACTAAACAAACGCGGTGCCTGTGTAAGGATGAGTCTCTCCGGAGCCGAGCGCTGACAGGCCCCTGCTCCCGCGGGAGAGCTGATAGAGATGTTATTACATGGCAGAGGAGCTTCCCTGACGCTCTCAGCTCTTGTTATATAATATCTGAGCATGCTGAGTATTACATGTTATATGTCAAGCATACGCTGGGAAAATCATATGAGATGTCAGTCAAATCTGACACCTTGATTTTTCTAAATTGCATATACTGTAAGGTCCAGAACTTCGAAATCGATCTATCTATATACAGTGGGGCAAACAAGTATTTAGTCAGCCATTTTTAGTCAGCCTATTTCATCATAGGTATACCTCAACTATGAGAGACCAAATATGAAGAAGAAAAAAACCCAGAAAATCACATTGTAGGATTCTTACTAAATTAATTGGTAAATTCCTCTGTAAAAGAAGTATTTGGTCCCCTACAAACAAGCAAGATTTCTGGCTTTCACAGACCTGTAACTTCTTCTCTGTCCTCCACACGTTACCTGAATTATTGGCATATGTTTGAACTCGTTATCAGTATAAAAGACCCGTCCACAACCTCAAACAGTCACACTCCAAACTCCACTATGGCCGAGACCAAAGAGCTGTCAAAGGACACCAGAAGCAAAATTGTAGACCTGCATCAGGCTGGGAAGACAATTATTAGAAAATGTAAGACGTGCAAGAACACTGATAATCTCCCTGATCACAAGAACCCCAGAACCACACGGGGGGACCTAGTGAATGACCTGCAGAGAGCTGGGACCAAAGTAACAAAGGCCACCATCAGTAACGCAATTAATGGTGCCATGTATCGTGAGATTTTGAGTGAAAACCTCCTTCCGTCAGCAAGGGCAAAGATGAAACCTGGTCTTTCAGCAGGACAATGATCCTAAACACACCGCCCCGGGCAATGAAGGAGTGTCTTCGTAAGAAGCATTTCAAGGTCCTGGAGTGGCCTAGCCAGTCCGTGAAAGTCCGTGTTGACCGGCGACAGTCCCGAAACATTACTGCTCTAGAGGAGATGGGCCAAAATAACTTGGTATATAACTATATATATCTATCTATTAATGTTCTAGTGTATTGTCACTGCCCAGGAAAAGCAATTTCACATGACCGGTATTTGCATATATTCCACGAGACAAAATAATAAATGAATTTAATTAGGCGGTTTGAGCGTTTCCATCCCATTGGTTCTTCTGGTGGTGTGTGACTTCATTAATGATCAACTGCTTGAGTGTTTTGTGATAGTTGTGCATGAGTACCTGCCTTGTCCTGACTAGTGAAGCTTATATTTACAGTACGTTTATGCATTCGGCAGACACTTTTATCCAAAGCGACTTGTGTTGCATTCAAGGTATGAATGTTATCACATTTGAGCTCTTCCCAGTGGTGGCTGCATGATGTTGAGATCCAGTTTTTGGATGATTGTGTAAATTGCTATTATTTTGTCTTCTGGGAAATATGCTAACGTCTTACTGCCCTTCAGAAGCTACAAGATATTTACATATCTCCCTGATAAGATATTTCTCATATTTCCAACTCCTTTTAGAGCCATTAAAAAGTGATTTATTGCACCTTTAATATCTGTATAGTGTTTTTGTTGTTGTTTGGTTTTGTGGTGTTCTCTTCTTGTCATAGACACTCATGTCTCCAGGGCTGAGCTGAAATAATGCTCTCTTACAACTTCACCCCTTTGGACCACAGATTCTCTCCTCCCAACTTTGCAATAACACATTTTGATGCTTATGTCTTAACAATGTAAGATGTAGACCAAAAAAAATACACACACACCTGTGATGCGTGCATGCAGACACCCACACACACTCATACATAGACATGATCTGCAAACAAAGCCCTTCCATAGCGAGTGTCACTGCCATCCGCTTTTGTTTGCCTGTCTTCACAGAAACATTTTCATTCAGAAAAGACTATTGTTTTGCTGTTGTCTTCTGGAAATTCAGAGTAGCAATTTGTTCATCTCACCATTGAAGGTTTCTGCTAATGTGCAGTTTTTCAACAGGCTTTTTTCCGTTTTCCCCCGTAAGTCTCTTTTGTCTAACAAGATTAAATGATTTTTGAAACAAAGTTTGATCCTTGAAATCAGGATATGAGCTGTTGTAGTTCGTAACGCCACTGAAAGCGTCATGCCCATACATTATAGAAAGTTCTGGCAAATTCATTGCATGCTTGCTGAAATAGAGAACAATGCAACATTTAGTGTTCGTTTGTGTTTACATGTGTTGAGTCTGTCTGTTTTCTCCCACAGCAGCAGACACTGACTATGATCGGAATGGCATACTAGTCATACTATAAATGCAGTATGCATTCTGTGTGTAAATTGTCTGGAATGCCGGGATAACGTAGCCTGCTACATGTACTAACATGTGCAGCTGAGAATACATCCCACAATGCATTGCACTTGATTTTCCATAGGTGATATCTACCACAACTTTAGCATCTCTTTCTTGACTCGTTATTTAATTGGATTTCCAAAAGTTATTTCATTTTTTAAATGCAAGATTTGATTAAAACAAAATGATACGCTGTAAGAAAATAAATGTAATAAGACAGAAAAGGTACTAGTAATTTTTTGACGGAAAATTAGCTGTTAATTCACGGATATTTCCTTTAACCCTAAAACCCACAACAAAAATACATCTATATTAACTTCATTTTAGTTTTGAATATCTTTCTTGACTCCTTCGACTAGACTGCTAAATTAAAATCTTTTATACAAGATTGGGATAGTTTAAATTTATGTCATGTACTGTATATGTGTGTGTGTGTGCCTAACTACTATGTGCTTACATCAAAAAATAAGTACAATGTACTTACTGTGTTTATATTGTGTTACAGTATGCTTTTGCTGCTATTGAGGTGCGATGCAGGTTAGGCCAGGTTTGGTGGTATGGGTAGGTTTTAAGGGTAAGTAAAGGTGTGAGTAAAATGTGAAAACACGTGTATATACACAATAAGTCCATTGCACCAAATTATTCATTTAAATGTAAGTACATAGAAGGTAAGGCCATCTTATATGAAGTGGGACCAATGTTTTTAAACATCATTAAATCAAGGTACATTTACTTAAGATGTAAAGGAAAAATACGAGTACTTGTTTTCTGAGACACTAGACAAAATTAGGCGAGTTTATGTTGACAAAAGGAACAAATACAGTATCGTTATCATTAGGGTGTTGTGAAAAATTTCACTTAATTTCGAGATGTTTTCTGTTTTGCATCAGCTTTTCTGAAACAAGTGTTGGTTTTGTTCTGCAAAATGCTATTTTTTTTTGCATAAATTTGCAACTTGTTTGAAACATTCCTATTGTAGGATACTATTTTTATTATCCTTATCCATGCATAATGAATCCCGTTTCAATGTTTTAAAAATGTGGTAAGTGTAGGATCTCCTCTGCCGGTCTCGGTCTCCACTTCTGTCAAGTTTGCACTAATTTACACCTGTGCAACATTTGAATAATGAAGTGCATGGGTAACTGCTAAATGCATTCTTAAGTATCTGCAAAGACGCATATCGCAGCGTCTTATGCCCACATTGTTTCTCTTAAGCGTTATGATTACAATGGAGTAATGGCTCCATTGGAGCTCATTGGTTTGTCAGCGGTGGGTTCCTTCGGTGCGCTGTACATCTCGGAACTCCTCGCAAGCGGTAATGCCCCATCCGACAGCGTGATGGAGAGGTGGGTGTCATTACCGTACGGTTAAACAGCCGAGAGAGGCGGCTATCATTTAGTCGAACGAGCTCTCTGTGTGTCTGATGAGATGAGATGGAGAAACCCAGGGAGAGAGAAAGAGACATTTCAGAGGAATTCATTGACAGCAAATAACGTCACTTAATCAAGAGCGGTGGCACTTGTTTACCTTCCTCTCTCTCTCTGAGGCCGGGGTGCACTGTATTATATGAAGAAATAATCGCATCCCGGTGGAGAATAAGTATGGGCTCTGTATATTCGAAATCAGCTTCAGCATTTATCAGCTTGGCATGAAACCGCAAGTGTATGAAGTTCTGCACTTAAAGCTGACCAATGGCAGTGTTTAGGACACCCGTTTCGAAAACTGCAACATGGAAGTGTTCAGTAATCCTGTGTGACTACGTTTGACAAAAACCGCAGTATAGAGGAGGCTGACTTTGAAATATCATACTGACATATTATTATGATATTATATTATTATGAAAGAGATGATCAAATTGGGCAAATATTACTGTGTGAGATATTATATCCCACGCTGAAGAAAAAATTCGTTTAACTTTCTTGTAAAATGCATTCTAATAATCTTTATTTTATCTTTGTTAATCCAAAATAAACTTTTTTGTTTACATAATATATGGATGTGTACAGTGTATATGTATTGCGCACATATAAAAGCACTCACATAAAAAAATTTTTTCTTATAATCAAAAATATTTACACTTATATTCATATAATTTCTATTATGTATAAATATATTTAAAATATAAATGTTAGCTGTCACACCTGTGCACCTCACAATCAGCCGAAGTCTAGGTCTTATTGTTAAAAAGGCTTCTGTACCAAATATTACGTTTTTTTGACTTTGGGGAAATGCACCTCTGTGAGAGAACTTGCAAAATCACAGGCTGATCAAATACTTATTGACCTCACTGTATGTGTGTGCAAACATTTAGCTACATAGCTACTGTTGCAGATGAAACTAATCATATTTATTCATATATAAGCATTGTAACTGATGCATGTTGGCTCACTTCAGTAAAGTCAGATTTCCTCCTTACACTATTCACACTGACAGTATTTCAAACAACGTTTGTCAGTACATGCAAAAGTCTTGGCTGTCTGATGTTTTGCGCTTGACAACAGGAACTGTTGCTCCTCCATGCAGACCCTGTCAAAACAATAGTTTTCCAACCTCACAACCCATTTTACTATAATCTGAAGTGAATTTCAAGGAAAACGGCTAGATATGACTGGAAAAAATGGCAATGCCTGAACCTGAACTCACTCCTACGTACAAACACAGTACATATACACACAGCACTTATAGTTACAGTACAGTATCTCTGCTTATGAAAGTATTTTAAGATCGGTGTCTGTTCTTCCCATTTGAACATATCTGTGCTGCGTTTCTCAGCACCAAACGCGATGCAAAACGTCAAGCATTTTGTCTGTTCCCTATAAACTCTGCAGAAACATTTAGTATAATGTCAGTGGGAAACTCAACATTTTCATGTCTTGCATAATTTAAGGCTTTCTGGCTATAGACTGAGAATCATTAAAGTCTGAAGCGCTGCGGTGTGTACACATGAGCGACTTCGCTCCGAGTGGCCTTTCGTGTTCAAAGGTCTGCGGTGGCGATCCGAGCCGAAAGACAGCCGTGCTGGGTAATGGAGGAAAGTGGAATAGAAAAGAGTTGGGTCCTCCTTTTACAGTACGCAAACCAATAATGAGATCCAAATGTTTACTATGCAATCCCCAGGGGCGACAGCCTTCGCTAAATAAATTCATGCATTTAGAAAATGCGTCTGTAATAGACGGCAAACTGAATTTTAAAACATGGCCCATATGTTAATGTTCCTTAATGCAGGAAGTTTAAAGGAGTGAGATTTGTTTGAAGAGGAAGATGCATCGTAATCGCAGAATGAAGAATCCGGTTTGCTTCGGCAAATTGGGTGAAAACCACACGGAGCGCGCCCGACGCGGTAGAAACACCCGTGAGTTCTGCACGGCTCCATTAATTAGCGATCTGTGGCCACGAACTTAAATTATACCATGTCAAATTACACTCTCTCCATTTATACTGCGGAAAAAAAAGAAAAACACTTGTTACCAAAATACATTCTCGAGTGCAATTGTTTGCACTTAATTTGTTTAGATTCTGTTGCAGTGCATGTACAGCCTTTCGCTGTTTTGTTTAACAAGATTGCAGCGTTTCCTCCTGTTCTGTTGCGCTCGGTTCTTCTAGAGATGGCGGAGTTGCATCCACAGGCGGCCCAATAAACTGTTCAAACTGAAGAATCTACTGTGGCTTTGGGAAATAAAATTTTCAATTTGCACAACCATTGGAGAGCTGTTTTCAACCCCGTCTCTGGCCCTTCTGAGACATCAGGTGATGCTTTTCCAGGCAGTGCTTTTAAATTATGAATATTTTGCTATTAGATTTAGAAGAGAAGAGTAAAATGTACTAACTCAGATGTCCGGATAATACAGTCTATTTAACAGGCCAGCAAAGTGCAGCTTTCTGACTTACTCCTACTTCTCTTGTCACAGTATGTGTGTTCTGAAAGTCTATCAGGTAATAATTCAGGAATGATAACATGGGTTCAAGGTATGTTTGTTGAGTATTAGTTAACTCATATTGGTGGATGCTATTGCTCCATCTTTCACTCTTGTCAGCTGTTCCAAAGCAATTTAGCAGAAACACTTGCTTTCATTCATTACTTGTGAAGGACTTTATGAAAATTATGAATTTAGTGAATGTATACGTCTGTTATTTTCTGTGCTCGTCCACTTTTTCTTTGCAGTTTTTCACTTTTATAG
This sequence comes from Enteromius trimaculatus, assembly GCA_032361065.1. Lineage (NCBI taxonomy): Eukaryota > Metazoa > Chordata > Actinopteri > Cypriniformes > Cyprinidae > Enteromius > Enteromius trimaculatus. Next base: position 19,421,692 of record JAUMHP010000070.1, on the reverse strand, counting down.
TAGATGTTTTACTTGAAATGTGTTTATTTATTTATCTTGGGTAGGTGAAAGACTCTTAAATGCATACAGTTTAAAAAATAATATTTGTAAGCAACAAAAAATTTTTGTCCTTTGCACTTTTTTGTTTTCATTTTATATTTTATTTCCTACGAACCATATTCATTCGTTCGTTTGCTCTGCACTGGTGGACAACTCTTAAATGCATACATTTTAAGAAATTTTATTTGTTAGCAACACATACTTTTTTGTTCAGTTTGCTTTGTTTTATTTGCAAATTTTCATTATATATTTTTTGTTTTGCAGGAGCCCAATTTTTTATTTGTTTGTTTTGCTGGTGTTGAATGCATGAAAGTTAATATTCCGTGAATGCATAAATCTTCCATTTTTGTCTTTTTATTGAAGCTCATGATGGTTTCTAATGAAAGCTTTTTGATGTTTAAAGCCAACTGGTCCAATTTTGTGTTTCTTTAGGAAAGACATCAGTATGAGCTTTTTAATAACGTACCGCTCACGTTTGACTTCAAGTTTGTTTAAAAAAAAAAAAAAAATAGTTCACCCAAATGTCAACATTAACTCAACCTCGTGTTGTTCCAGCCTGTTATTTTAAGACAAATAAACAGCACAGAAGTTTCATAAAAAGTGTATATGACTTGTTGTGTGCCAGGTTTTCTGAAGTGCTATTGCTTTACAGAAGAAACTATTTACTTATTTGCTTATCTCCTCTGCTGTAGCTCACAAATCACATTTTCTATCATTCACACAAAAACAGCAATGTTTAACCCAGAAGCTCTAACATCTTCTGTATTTTGTAGAAAAATGAAAACTGTACTCTTTTAGAATGACACATGGGTGAGAAAACAAAAACAACATTTTCACTTTAGAGGGAACAAGCTCTTTTTTTTTATGGCGGTTTCGTTCTCCCATTTTCTAATTGATCTAAATCAGATAGACTAATTGAAAAAGGTAAATGGCTAAATGAATATAATTTACTATTTTACATGACCTATTGTTTCACCAGTGATTCATCAAGCTACTTTTAATCCTTTAGCTTGATTTAGCTTGAGTACTTTTAATTAGGCCTAATTAATGCACTAATTTATTCATTTATTTTGTGAGGAGTATCAAACATCTTGAAGTGAGTGATCTTCTTGATTTGCAGTTTACACCACTGCTCTCTAGTGCACTTTTTTGGTAAATGTATGTTAATTAGGGGCCGAGCCAATAGGCCGAGGGCCCTATTATTTTTCTAAGGATTATTATTATTTTTCCCTCAACTATCCGGGGTGACTTGAGTGACTTAAGTGAGTGAAAGTTACCAGACTTGTAAACATTTCTTTACACACTAGGAAAGAAATTGAATAGGTTACTTCCTTAACCCAGGTTCCCTGAGACACGGGAGTACTGCGTCTGCTAAGACGCTATGGGAAAAACTCCTTTTTTTTCCCCTAAATGAAGCCTTTTTTAATCACGCAGTGAAACTGCACGGCCATTGGTTGTGCTGTGGTAACTTTTTAAACCAATCGGTTGGACGCCGTGCTGCGCCAACCAATGGCTCCTGCCGAAGCTCGCCTGAGGGGGCGGGGCCGTGTATATATAGCGGCTGCTCTGCCACAGGACTTCAGGTTACTTCGATTGAAGCGACGGGCACTTACAGCGACAGTACTTGTTCCCGTGTCTCAGGGAACCTGGGTTTTTTTCTTATTTACTGACTGACAAGTCTCCTGACATGTTGGCAGAAATCAGATATTATTGTGTGCGGTGTGTGAATACAGTGTAGTTCTAGACTAAATGTGTATGAGGAATTTGTTTAACCCATTCAAGTGCACACACACAGCAGTGAGAAGTGAACGACCACACACACACACACACACCGTGAACACACACCCGGACTCCACGCATTGGGGAGCAGTTTGGGGAATGGTACTTTCCTCAAGGGTCTCACCTCAGACATGTATTGAAGGTGGAGAGAGTGATGGTTATTCACTCCCACCACCTATAATCCCTGCCGGACCTAGACTAAAGCATCCACCAATTCCTGGACAGTCAGTGGTGCAACATGGCATTGGTGGATGGAGCGAGACTTGATGTCCCAGATGTGCTAAATTGGATTCAGGTCTGGGGAACGGGCGGCCAGTCCATAGCATCAATGCCTTCGTCTTGCAGGAACCGCTGACACACTCCAGCCACATGAGGTCTAGCATTGTGTTGCATTAGAAGGAACCGAAGGCCAACCGCACCGGCATATGGTCTCACAAGGGGTCTGAGGATCTCATCTCTGTACCTAATGGCAGTCAGGCATCTGGTGAGCACATAGAGGGCTGTATGGCCCTTCAAAGAAATGCCACCCCACACCATTACTGACCCACTGCCAAACCGGTCATGCTGGAGGATGTTGCAGGCGGAAGACCTGTCTCATGGTAGCGCCTCCATACTCTGGACACTACACTGACAGACAAAGCAAACCTTCTTGCCACAGCTCGCATTGATGTGTCATCCTGGATGAGCTGCATGTGGCATATATACTACCACTACCACTACCTACAACAGCATGTGACATTGATTGTCAATCGATTGATTTCACAGAAATGTGATTGCCTTGGAGTTACATTGTGTTGTTTAAGTGTTCCCTTTATTTTTTGAGCGGTGTATATTTTAACGTCTCTGACTGATAGGATAATAAATCTTTCAAACCCTGACTCTTTACTGCTCAGTTCAATTAACTAGAATAAGAAAATGCTTATAGATAACAACATAATTACATAATAACTTACATTAAACTTATTCATGTCATATTAATTCACAGTATATACGCTAATATAACAAAACTTACATTCATGTATTTATACATTTTAAACTTAACTTTAACGTTAATAAATATTATAGAAATTTTGTTCACGTTAACTAGTATAGTGAAATAATATGGTTTTAACATTACCTAATTCACAAATAGCAAACTAAGTATGAACAACATATTTTTACCGTGTTTATTTGTTTTAGTAAAAACTCTTTGTTAGTTCATGGTACAGTTACTGTTGTACATTAACTATGCCTGTTAAATAATAATGTAGAAGTCAATCTTGCACATAATATTAACTAAGATTCACAAATGCTATAAATAAAAAATACTAGAGTGATTAACATTAATAAAACATATTCAATTTTCAAGTGAATTAATATAGTTAATGTTAATAACTGCAATCTTATTGGAAGTGTTACCAAAGTTTTATATATAATTGTGTGTGTCTCTGTGTGTCTCCAAACTGCCAGAGGGTTACTGTACATGCAAGTGTCTGCTGGGCACCGTTCTTCTGAAGCCGCCGGGGGTGAGGGCCCGTCATCGCTGCTTGCAGTTATATTTCTTCTTCTTATACTGTATGAAGCATTGGTCATGAGTTCATGAGTACAGCACTTTCCACAAATAAACCCATTCCAGTGCCCTATTACCATTAATACAAAAAAACAAAACAAAAAAGCATTCAATTGTTTTTTTTTTTATTTAATTTTAAGTAAACTATTATCTTACATATATGTATATAGTTTATTTAATCCCTTTGAACCATTTTTACAAATCAAGTTTGTGCATTCCAATTAATCTCAATCAAACTGCATTTGGATTATTCTGATTAGGTAAAAAATAATTAAAACATACTAGCTAACTAACATAATAAAACATGATAACATAAAAAAAAACTTGATTTTTTGACGTTTTTGAAGTTATCTATCTTTGCAAATAATCACTGTGTGTGTATGTGTGTGTGTGTATATACATATACATAAATCAGGGTTTTTGTTTGTATTTATACTCGTCCTGGATTTTGCAGGGGGATAAATGCTATATAAAACAAACATAAAATAAAACCGCATTCAGCCTGACAACCTGAATTAATTTTAGTCTTTTTTCTTAACATTTCCTTTAGTTTAAACACTTTGCTAAATGTTTTAAAAAGGAGACAAAAGGATGTGTTTTTTTTTTTATTATTTAGTCCCTAACAGTTGAAAGTACCAGCTCTAGACAAGAAACCCACACAAGTATTAAGTAATGTCTTGGATTGTTCTGCTGCTTTTTTTAAAGCGTGGTCAGTGAAAAAAAAAAAAAAAAGTGGAAGATCAGCAAACACAACATCAGCCGGTAGTCGCCATCACGTCCCCCCCTTAAAAATCACTCTAAATTCTGTCCTCGCAACATGGCGGAAAACGTTGCGCAGAGAAAAAAAAAAAACATCTATTAGTCTAGTAATTGCACTGTGATTAGCAGATGTGAGTGTTTGGCATGGAACGGGCTTTCCTGGAGTTTGGAAGACGTGGAGCTACTGCTGCATCCTGATACAATACAGCAGCCTCGGCAGCCATACATCCTTCATGTCTTCCTCTGTCTCTCCACCCACCCCCATGGGTCTCCTCTCCCATCCATCCATTCGCCTCCTCTCCTCTCCTCTGCCTGTCTGGATCTCACCCAGCTGGCTTCATTAGACTCTTCACCATCCCAGATCTGCTGGTTTTGTCTGTTGCACATTTTTTGACTGTTTTATCTTAAGCGCTGTCCATCCTGGAGCCTCATAAATATTTCCCTGGCATTTCTGCATCTGCTCGAACTGGCTGCTAATGAAACAATTCCTGTGTCCATTGTACATTTGTTTTTTAATTAATCTTTGTGTCCT
>JAUMHP010000070.1:19403888-19416934 GCA_032361065.1 Enteromius trimaculatus | reverse complement strand
TTCAGGGGGGGGGGTGGGAGGCTGCTCATTGTTTGCGAGTGAACGGAGAAGCGTGGAGTGGAAGAAAAGAAGATTCCAGGTGTTTTTTTGCTTTTATAAATCATTTCAGCATTCACTTTTTGTTGTTTTCATCACGTTGGACGCAGCACAAATGTTGAGACGATGGGATATTTCAAAGCAGTGTTGACAGATTAGTCTCTTTTTAACTTTATAAAAATGATTATGCTCCTATAGAGTACAACAGGCTTTTATAAATATGATCTGGTCAAGCTCAGGCACTTAAACTTTGTTTACACAATTACCCATATGAATTATTAACTAGCAGGTTTTGTGATGTATTAAAAATGTTGTTGTTTTTTTTAACAATTTTCAGGCATATGTGATAGGACGTAAAATACCTCAGGCAGAAGCCTGTGTTATGGTTTCTCAATTATTAATTATTGTAGTTTCTCTCATCTTTACATTTATATGACAAAACAACCAATCTTTCCTTCAGTTTCCCTTTATTAGTCCACCTGCTGTCATTCTGACTAACTAGACAGTCTCTGACAAACTCCAATGTTTAGAAATATATATAAAGCAGTTTATAAAGAGAGGATGATCATTGATATTTGTTATTAAAAATTTTTTATATATTTATTTTATTATTACAGTGGCACCACTGTGAGTTCAGCTGTGTTCATAAGAAATGCATCAAATTTATTGTTTGCATAAGGTACTTAACTTCTTACATATATGCCGTTAATTCTAAAGTGAAAGACACGGCATTTTAGGCTTAACAGCTGGACATAGCCTGAAAAATCATGAAATAAAACAAAAATAAAAATAAACAATATTAATTAATATAATTAATATTAAATATATGTACAATAATAATAACAAATCATAATATTATGTCTTTTTTAAATAATTTATCTGAATTTTTTTTTATTGTGTCAATAAGCATAAATAAATTGTTTCAGGAAAAAAACACACAAAAAACAATACAAAAATAAAATGTTTAAAATACTACTTTTAATAAAAAATACTATATATATATATATATATATATATTAATAAATATACACACACACATATTGTTGTCATCATATTATTCAGTATTCTAGCGTTTATTTGTCATGGTGTCAATAAACAGAAATAAACAATATTTAAATGATGTTTACCAAATGCAGAATACTATATTTTAAAAGTATATATGTATAGTCAATCACATAAACATATATCCCCACAAATAAAAAGTTATATTATAATCGCTAGAAATTATTCATTTATTTTTAGAAATAAAAAAAATATATGTATTGTTGCAGTTTATCAATCGTTTGTTGTTGTGTCAGTATGCACAGATAACATTAATTAAAATCAGCTGTGCATATTATCCGGCATAAATAATAACTGGTATAGTGCCGGTTGTAAAAATGAACATTGGTTGATCTGTAGTTCATAAGCAGTAAAGCATTCTGGGTACAGGGCGGTGGGGTGGTTGCCGTGGCACCTGACAGTTATGTCGTGTGTGTGTGTGTGTGTGTGTGTGTGTATGCGTGTGTATGCGTGCAGAGAATGGCAGCCAGATGGTGGTGGTGGTCTCAGGAGAGGGGAACTGGGGCATAGTTGCCTCCGCTGGCATGCGTAGCCCCATCCTGACCTCCCTTTCTCTCAGAGTCTCGAACCGCGTGTCTGACAATGCACGCTGCGACCTAGGAAGGAAACCGCGTAGATAGATAATGCATTTATGCAGGAGATTTCACCGATAACATGCAAGACGCATAAAAACGAAAGCAGACCCACTTAAAACCTCACAGCTCTGCGTAATTTCTCAAGTTTGCCAAAAGTGGCATAATGCATAACACTTTGGAAGTGTTGTTCTACATCTTTATTTGCCGGATCACAAAAGCGGGGTGAGGTGACAGGAAGAATGGGGGGACATGCACATAATGTAAGGTCCTCGGCGGGCTGCAGCTGCACCGGGCCAGACTTTGATTCTTGCATGAGCTTGCTTTGTGAAATGATCTAATCCGATGGGTTATTTATGGAGTGTCATTATTTATTTATTTGATTATTTTGTAAATTATTTATCTATTGAATTATTAATCCATCCTCATGACAAGGCCTGAATTATGCATGACTTAATTTGAGATTATTGCATTCAGATGCCACATTGTTGCAGTGGCGGATCGCATTCGCACGTCACACGTGGAAATTAAATCACCCTCCCAGGCCATTTTGTCTTCATTTGAAACAGAAGCTGAGACAGGTTGCTGCAAGAACATCAGCCTGTTATCAAAACAAGAGCCGCTGCATTTATCTTCATGCCAGAGACGTGCTCTGACCTTTCGCAGGCCCGATGTCCCTCTGCACAGACAGGAAGCTTCAAATCCCGTGTAAAGAGGGGAAGGTTTGGCCAATCCTTGCATAAAAAAATTGCAAGAATTTCTTTGGCTGTAACTACCATTGGAAGCATTTGCAACTAAATCCGTTTCATTGGAAGCGCGACCTTTGGCATCAATGGTATTTGTGACCCTGGACCACAAAACCAGTCATAACATGTCCATTTTTTTAAATCGAGATATAAATATATAAATAAGCTTACCATTGATGTATGGTTTGTTAGGATAGGACAATATTTGGCTGTGATACAAATATTAATCAATAAAAACTTTAAATACATCTTTAAAGTTGTTCAAATTAAGTTTTAAGCAATGCATATTACTGACCCAAAAATAAGTTTATTATATATTCACGGTAGGAAATGTGCAAAATATCTTCATGGAACATGATCTTTACCTAATATCCTAATGATTTTTGCCGATTTTGTCCCATGCAATATGTTTTTGGCTATTGCTGCAAATATACCACAGTGACTAAAGGTTTTGTGGTCCTGGGTCACATTTAGTTAACATATTTAGGTTATTTTTATTTGCACTGTCAAATAGGAGAGTTTACTCATTTCTGCTGTATTGCATATTAACCCTGTATTTGTGGCTTCAGCTCATTCTCAGATATGCACTTACCATGCTGAGTTTATCTTTGGTGCTATACTGTAGTAAGCATGACTGTGAACATGCAAATGACAATAAAACTATCATGTTCACGTCTGCTGTTTACTTTCAGAAAGTAATAACAGGAAGTGCATCATATGCACGTTTTATATTTAAATGTACCGTATGTCGAATCATACCTAAGCCATAAAAAATAGGTTTGTGATGAAGCATGAAACTTTCTGTGAGTTTGGAAGCAGTTGTGGCCTATTGACCAGAGATCCCTTACAAAGCTGGTAACTGAACACACAAAAAGTGTAAAAATGCCCAAACAATGGCACACTATATGAACTTAACACTGGTGTTATATACACTACAGGTCAAACTTTTGGAATAATTCCGATTTGTACATACAGTACATTTTAAAGAAATCTCTTATACTCACCAGTGCAATTTATTGTCAACTGCTTTACACGAGTTACAATGCATCTGAGTCTTCATCATCATGATCCTTCAGAAATCATTCTAGTATGCTGATTTGATGCTCAGTTATTATGATTTATTCTTGGTACTCAATTATTAATAACGGTACAGAAAAATAGGTTTGGAATAGACAGTTTTATAAAACTGTAGATGTCTTTTTTCAACACTTTTTAATGTGCATCATGAATGGAAATATTAATTTATCTTTGAATTGTAACTTTTAAAAATGTCTTCTACATTGATAATAATGGGACATGTTTTTAATTGCACTGTATTTTTGATCAAATAAATGCAGCTCTGGTAAGAAAGAGACTTATCGACGTTTTGCCATTAGTCTGCAAAATCATTTTATTTCAGAGATAAAATGACATGAGCTGATGTTTAAATTGCAAAGTGATAATTCATCATAGTTAGTTTGGTGTGCCATTAAACCGCTTTTAGTCGCTTTTTCAAACTACATGTACTTATTAACTGAGGTTTTTACCAAACAAAGCGTGACAGCATTTGCTTTGCAATTAACCCGAGAAAACCCGGAATGATAACCCTGAACCCAGAGCAAATAGAACAGCAATTAACCCAACCATATGGAGTTTGTTTAGTGAGTTGTGTTCAGGTCAGGATGTGAAACGCAAAGGTGAAGCGTTCTGATAACCTCCATCTCAAAGCGATTCCTTTATCTGGCTTTCTCCTCCCAGTTTTTGTCACACCGAATTGTCGATTATCATCATGTGGATTATTTCAATGCTTTGGTTCTCCAAGGATGCGGTTTCTCTGCTACTTGTGGAGCTGAAGCGTCATGTTTGCTTGTCGGCGTGCATCTGTCTCTACTCGATGCTTAATTCAAAATCCGTGTGTCTGATTTAAAAGCACGACTGCGGGTCCTTCATCAACACTTAGCGCTCGGTTTAAAACTTGTGAGACTGTGCCTTACCTATAAAAACTGAGGAAACTGTAAAGCAGGAGACGTATTGTTAAGTGTGCTTCTCTCTTCTCACTCTCGCCTTAATGAAGCATTCATTATGATTATTTTATAGGCCTGAAGTTTTTAAAAACTACAAGAATGCATTACTCTGCATAATGAACAGCTGTTGTGGCAACAAGCACATACATTATGCATAAAAAATTATTTCAATTTTGATTGTAGATGCTGATTTATTGAGACAAGTCTAGCTTACTGCCGTAATGGAGTTGGGATATGCTTCTGTTGTGTTATTTCCATAATTAATATCAGGAAGCGCGTTATATGCATGCTTCGTATTTATATGTCGAATTGCACTTGAGCCATAATAAATAGGGGCTTGCGTTCCAGCTTAAAACCGAATGGTGTTAATTATGCATCAGACCACAACTACAAAATAATAAATACATGATCTTTCGTATTTGGCGCGAGCCTTTTAAATGCATCCCGAGACATACTTTGAGGCTTTTTCGCTGCGATGCGAACATGCATGTTCTTTTTTGAAGGAAGTGAGAATGAGTGGTGTTACGATGCAACTCTGTGGGGAAGAACTTGTCATTTGAAAGAAAACTGTGAATTGAAGCGGCAGTGCCAGTTGACTGTCAGAAGCTTTTGCGTGGCGTAATTGAGATAATATGATCACTGGAAGTTCGCGGAAAGCCGGAGAAGGTGAAGTAGCGCCCCACGTCTCGATCCCGAGGTCCACGTGCCGTTTTCGACGCATTTTACCGCCACATGGGACAGAGCACAGTAGAATTAATGATTTGAAGACACGTCGTTGATAAATAATTTATTCTGGCCCCAAGGATGGTTAGGAGCAGAGTAAAAGACTAATAAATCATTTGTGGCGCTGCTAGTTGTCACTTTCGATTATTTCTGGCTTTGTGATAAACTGCTGCACCTGCCAGCTGCTGTTTTGAGTCAGAGCGGCCAACTTTCCCCAAAAGTAGTCACCCTTTCTTCAACCAGCACTTCCTTCCTGTGTGATGATTCATAGCCGCCGCTTCAAGCGGATGACAGCGGAGCTCTATGAGTCCTGTATGGAATGATATTCCCAAAAGAGTTTAAGGATGAAGTGTGGCATATGGGTACACTTTAAAAGTATATGACCTAACTGGGGGTCTATTATTCCCACAGGACCAAAACAGTCCTGTCAGTCATTTGTGCTTAATTGGGTTGTGTTTATAGGTAGTCTTAATTCCAGTATGGAGAGCGAAGGATAGGCCCACACAGCATATGCACATATTTCTTCTCTGCTGATTATGGGGGAAAATAGGCTTGGATTAAAACACTTTGTTGTTGTTTTTAACCCTCTTTAAAAGCAATTAGAAATGTCAAATTCTGTAGTCACCTATTGGTATTGCATGGCCAAGAGATTTTACATATTACTTGTAAAAGTAGGATTATACAATTGTAAAATATTGTATTTTTTATGAATATAAACATGTGTATTTCTTTTTAATTCATTCATTGCATTACATTTTAAATTGATAGACCTTAAAGAAAAAAATCAATTAGTAAATGTAAATGTAAAAATCCTTTGAATATTTATGGGCTGCTGTTTATGTACATGGCTATTGATTTAAAATAGAAAACAAATCAAATATTAATATGGATGCATATATTTTATTTTATATGAATATTAAATTACTATAAGGTACAGTATATGTTCATATTAAATAAATATTAATTTAATATTAATATATATTAGACATTTATATATTGATATATATTTAAATGTTAATTAATATTTTAATTGAGTTTTGCATTCAGTATAACATTAATAAAATACCTTTTTTGAAGAAAGGAAGAGTCGAGAATAGATTTATTGTAGATACATATGAGATATTTTGAGGGGGGGGGGGAAGAGAGTTTTCTGTCTGCATTAATTAAAAACCTCTGTTGTATATTTTAATGTACTTAAAAAAATAACTAAAAAGTTTTTATGTAACTCAGCTGGTAGCACTAATAATGTCTGGAGTGTAGAGAGCGAGTAAAAGCAAGCCTCTTTGTAAATGTAAACATTTCGCCCTTGTTAATCGCACATCTCGAATGATTATTTGCATAAAGCCTTGTTTTTTGAGCATCGGTTACTTCTCGCCCCTGGGGGGATTCACGGCGATAACGAACCCTCGAGATGCATCCAAACCCCGAGAGTCGTCGTCCTCTGGGACGCGGCAGCCCGCCTGGGCACGTGACTCAGATTCTTACCCTCCACGTTTGAAAAGAAAGTGATTCAAATGTTAATTAACTGTTACTTATAGCCGACGACCTCCAGCGCATTTGCCACCTGTGCCGGAATGAGGCGAAATGGCCCTTGAAGCCTGGAAGTGTTGAGCAAACAGTCCTCCGCACAAGGTGCAATCACTGCACGGAGAGATCGGCGTGCCACCGGCGGAAAAAAAAACCTGCGTCTGCTGTGCGTGGAATCTTATTAGGTAATGACAGAGTAGGAGGTAATCAAGTTGAGATTGTGTCTTTCTCAGAAAGAGGACAAAAGGAAGCACTGGAATGGAGGAGCTCATTCGAAGAGATGAGATGAATGTACGAGCAAATTGAAAGCTGAAAAATTTCCACGTGGATCTCTCTTGAAAAAAAACGGCCCTCGTCTCTTCTGCTTTTCTTCGGCCCCCCGAATTAGTTCCTTCAAAACCTGTTAAGGGTTGAAAGGAAATAATATGTTGTGAATTGTCTTCTCTCTGAACTGATTAAGTCAATGCTTATAATCATAGCTCCTTAAAAAACATGTCTAGTGTCAACCCATCTCGCCCTTTTTTTATGAACATATAAATTACACTGATTAACACTGTTGAGCACTGGTATGTATTTTCACTTTTATTTCAATACAACAGATTGCATATTGTAGCGATGTGAAAATATGTTACGAGGTGTAAAAATGTCTTTTTAATTCTGTGCCGCAACAACACGTTGCCATTGTTAACATTCAGAGACGTGTCAGGACGTCCATATTTTGTCACACATTGAAATGAAACCAGCGCGCGGTACAGAGCGTCGGTGTGCTTGGCAAGCAGCCCATCGGTGTTTACCACGCCACTGCGACGCCTTTGTTTTTCATTGCTTTGCTTTGTTTAACGGCCCCGTTCGCTTCCAGAGAAAAACTAGCGCCACTTTACCAGATGCCACTACTAGTTCTCGGCTGGAAAAAGACAGTTTCTGTTCCCATTCGGGATGGTTGGGTTGAAGCGGGTTGATTGAGAAGATGGTGTGTTTCAGTTTTTGTGCGTGCTAAAAACTTTGTCCTTAAAATGCAGATATATGAAGGCTGATTTCCCCAAAATCAGTGCAAAGATGGATTTTTGGCAGACTAGTGGTGGGCAGTAAGAGTTGTTTGATCATTAACTAGTAAAATATTTATAATATCGTCACTAAGAAATTTTTTTTAAACAAATATTTTGTATTCAGCAAGGAGGGATTAAATTGATCACAAATTACACAGTATTTTCAGTTTAAAAATGTATAAAATAATGGGTCATGGTTTTCCACAAAAATGTAAAGCAGCACAACTGTTTTCAATAATAATAATATTTAGAAATGTCTTTATCAGAATGATTAAAGAAGGAGCATGTGACCCTGAGGACTGGAGAAATGATGCCAAAAAAAATCAACTTTGCATCTAAAATATATTTCATTTTAAAAGATATTCAAAAAGAACATGCTTATTCTAAATTGTAATAATATTTCGGAATTTTACTGTCTTTACTGTATTTTTAATCACATAAATGAAGGCATGGTATGCAAAAGAGATGTCTTGAAATTTGAAAGAAAAAATCATATCAACCCCAGACCCCCTTTTTTATGTATAAAACAAATAAATAAATATTATTATTGTAATATATAATATATTGTATATACGTATATATTAGTAATTTATTTGTTTATATAAAACACTATTTTATATATACACTACATGCATTACCATTAAATGCATGTATATGTATAAACATTAAACGAAGTGACGTCCAGGGCTGTATTTACAGAAATGCGGCTGTGCAGGACAGATGCAGGCCGATGCACAAGAGCGTCCCGTCTGTGTGTGCGAGTGAAAGCGCTCTTGCAGTCAGGGCCCGCTGGAAGTTGTGCATAGGCAGAGCTGCATTAATTGGAGGTGTCACGGCCTTCACCGCAGCTTTCACGCTTCACTCCCCACCTAATGTAAATTAGAGGCTACACAAGTTATCCATTTGAGATATCGAGCTGGTATAGAGATAAAGCCGTGCACTTACTCTCCGCAGGTGCCTGGGGACCACGCTCCGTTTATCTGTCACCTGCATTACTGCACGCAGCCACTCGCTGCAGGTGCCATCAAATATTAAACGCTAACCTCCTTTCCTTAACTGACCAAACCAAAGTGGTCACTAGGGCCCCGAGGCGAGCCGGAGAGTTTTTCTTCTCGTCAATTTTCTTTTATTTCAAGCCAAAACAAAGCGTGCTCATGCGAGGCAGGCCTGCTTTCAGGAACGGTGATCTGTGAGGCATTTTCAGCTCAGAGAGTTCCTTGCCACTGTTGTCTTTGCCTTGCATAGTTAGGGTTTAAAAGACACGTAATATCATCGATCTGACTGCACGCAATCAAGCTGAAAAATTAAGCCAACACTATAACTGGTTTTATGTATTTTTGACAACTATTGCAGCATCGACGCGGAACTGAATCAACACTAAATAATGAGACTATTGTCTTTTTTGACCTGCTTTATAGCTTGATCGAATTTTTCATATTTGTCTAATATTTCAAAATTGCACTGATATTGAACTGGCTCAAGCTGCATGCCTCTGTAGAGCTGTTTAAAGCTAAATACATTTGATAAACTTTAGTTATTGATCTGAGTTGAATCAACACTAGACTGACTCAAGCTGAGTAATGATACCGTTGTCTTCTGTACTTGTTTTTCTGTGTTAACATGCTTGATGGATCTGTATGGCCGCTGTGCTTGCGTCTTGTACATTTTGCCGTTTTCAACCTTTTTATGCAACACCGCTCTTCGTTATAAGTTCCAAATCAGTGGACCAATCAGAAGATCCCGGGTGGTGGGGCAAGCTTTGCAAGCTTGTTTACAGTAGCAGGTTTTAGCACTGTTTTATTTGAAGGAAGCATGACAGAGAAGGCACCCTGCATTATGAATCATTTCCTCAAGTGATAATAAAATAAGCCTGGAGAGAAATACCTCTGCACCTGAGTAAACCTGACAATAACACATCTTAAAAGTGTGTCCCTGTGCTTTTTTAAAATCATTCCTGAGCGTTTGTGAGTTCTGTGTCAGCGGCCCTTTACTGAACTGAAGTGAATTAACATTAAACTGACTTAGCTGAATAACAACACTATCATCCTCTGTACAGCAGCTTAAAGCAAAATTGAACTCGCTAATTGATGAACTTTATACAATTGTTGAACTGAACTGAATCAACATGAAAAGACTTGATGTGAATAATGACAGTGTTGTCTTCTGTAGGGCTACTTCACAGTTAAATTAGATTCATAATTGATGAATTTGACCAAATTTACACCATTATTGAATTAAACTGACTCAAGCTGAACTCACAATTACGGAACTAACTTAAATCATTGAATCACCTGACTTGAATTATGACGATATTATTGAATGCAGTTGAATCAAATTTTTTGATACATTTTGCAACATTGGCACTGTGACTGAACTAAACTGAATCGACATTGAACTGAACTGCGAAACTTTTGTCTTCCAAAGAGCTGCTTATAGCTGAATTGAATTTTTCATAATGAGCAAATTTACCGCATTGAATCAACAGTGAACTGAACACTCTTGCCTTCTCTAGAGCTAGTTTCATAACTGATGAATTCCACAAAATTGACACTGTTATTGAACTGAACTGAATCAACCCTGAACTGACTCAAGCTGTATTTGATAGGGCTACTAATAGCTGAACTGAACGCACTTACAATTATTGAACGATGATATTATTGAATACCATTTAATCAAATTTTCATTGATTAATTTTGTTGCATCGACACTGAATCAACACTGAGCTGATTTGAGCTGAATAGCGACACCTCTGTTTTCCTTAGAGCTGCTTATAGCTGAAATACATTTTTCATAATTAACACATTTTGCTGTATTGTTATTCAATGGAATTAAATTAGCAGTGAACTGAACACTGTTGTCTTCTGTAGAGCTGCTTTATGCCAAATAAAATTTCTTTCATAATTGCTGAATTTAGCAAAATTGACACGGTTTTTAAACTGAACTGAATCAAAACTGAACTCAAGCTGTCTTTGAAACCGAAAAGTTGTCTTCTGTAGAGCAGCTTAAAGCTGATTTGTACTCATTAGTTGATTAACTTTCAACATACATGACTTAAGCCTAGTCCTAGACTAAATATAAATCTGAGCTGATCTTAAAACATGTCAGTGCCTTTGTTTTGTCTTAAGATACACACACCAGTAATGCTTTTTTTCTAAGGCATGTTTATAAAAATGACTTAATTCAATTCCTAATTGAACTTTCACCTAATCCTGGTTTAGGCAAAGCCATATAACCGAGCTATTTTATTTTATATTTATTATATTTAATTGATATTATTTTATATTTATATTATTGAGCGGAATTAAATTATTGCCTTCTATAGAGCTGCTAACTCCCTAATTAATGAACTTTACAGCTGTTGAACTGAACGGAGCCAACTTGAGCTGAAGAATGTCACTAATTGTCTTTTTAGAGCAGAAAAGTAGTGTCTCATATTTGACAAAGTTTGCAACTTTATTATAAGTGCATCATATATGCTGTAATTTTCCTGGTTATTACCGTGAAGCTGCTTTGAAACTACCTGTTTCGAGTAAAGCTCCAAAGAAATATAGGTGGCTTGACTTGGCGAGAGTGACGCCGGAGGGATTTCCACCGCCAACTCCGAGACCTGGCTTCACGCTACATTTACTCAGCAATTTCAGGAGTTTTATCTTGGCCGTTTTAGTGCTTTTAAATGCTGTCTTATCTCACACATGATCAGAGAGACCATCTGCCCTTAGGCCCGTCAGAAAGGCGGCACAGTGTCTCCGTCGGCTTTGGCTTCCGGCGACGGACATGTAAGTGACAGCAGGCCGCTGTACGTCTGCTCGCTGACACGCGCCTAATCTGATAACGAATGGGGACAGGTTGCGTTCCCCATACCTGGCAAGTACTTCCCAACCTGCGTGCGTGGATTTCCTCGGATAAGACCCATCTTGGCAACCGCTGGGATCCTCTGGAGAATAGTTATAGGGTGATTAATCATTGTTTAGGCGCGGAGTGTGTGGGAAGAATGGGAAAGCGGCGTTTCACACCTCTGAGGCAATTAATCCCTGTGATCTCCACCAGGTTTGTCTTGTAGATAAGTCAGGGTACAAAACTGTTCCTAATTTATCAACCCACTCATGCCATCCGGCATAAAACACACAATTTATTTCCAATCATTTATAGTCAAATTTTAAAAAGAGTGACTTTGCCACATCCAAGTGTGCCTTATATTAGCTTCATATAAACTAAGTACCCAAGATTACAATGGGAATCTTGTTTTATTGTGCACATCTGGTCGAGTCACAATGCATTTTCTCATTTGCAAGCTAAATTTTGGAGCGAATGTGGCATAAATCATTTTACTAATAAGAAGCGTTAGTGACGTGAAGTCATCTCGGAACAAAGGAAGAACATATGGCCTTAAAATCGCGTTGAGGTACGTAACCTGCGAGAGGATATGATATTAGGGAAGATCATTCAGCGGTGTGTCAAAGAGGAATTTCTCCTTGACTCTTTGTTCGTTATTCAGCGAGTACACAATAAATTTAGTAAAAGTTTAAAATTGATTGAATTAAAAGTGAAAGTAAAAAACATTTGTGTTTTCATTAAAGAATTATTATATTACAGTTAAATGAGAAGCAACACAACTGTTTTCAACATTAAAATTCATTAGAAAGGTTTTCTGAGCAACAAATGATTTCTGAAGGAGTCACGATGCTGAAAATTCAGCTTTGCATCACAGGAATAAATTATATTGTAGTGTATATTCAAACGGAAAACAGTTATTTTAAAATGCAATAATATTTCTAAATTTTATATATGATGTCAGGTTTTACTTTGTGGATGACATAAGGAAAAATGTGAAGTAATTGTGTTTCACGTTTGCCACGATCTGTCAAAGAATCCTAAACAAAAAATATATAAATCTAAAAAAAATTAAAATGAGAATGTATCATTGTTTCACAAAAATATGAAGCAGAAACTGTTTTTGAGCACTGAGAGTAATCAGAAATGTTTCTTGAGCATTAAATCAGCTTATAAGAATGATTTCTGAAAACTGGAGGAATAATGCTGAAAATTCAGCTTTGCATCACAGATTCAAACTAGTCGATTAATCGCATCCAAAATAAAAGTTTCTGTTTACATAATATATGTGAGTATATTTGTGCACATTTATCATGTATATATTTGTACACACTAGGGATGTAACGGTATTGTAAATACCATCGTACCGCAATAAAAAAACATTTCGATACTACCGTGGTCGCATGACTCGATAAAACGATTGGTCTTCTGAGAAAAGTTTGCTCAGGCGAATGGAGCGAACGGGAAGTAGCGGGAACTACAATTCCCATCAGCCCAAGC
>JAUMHP010000070.1:19390533-19403788 GCA_032361065.1 Enteromius trimaculatus | reverse complement strand
GTATGACGTAATCTAGTGACAGGTTAAATCGGATGTGTGGAAGGTTTAATAATTTTTTGTTATTAAAATTGAAAAATGTAAGTATTTCAAAGTTTAGTGTTTCACCTGTTTCAAAGTTTACAGATAGATGGCTAATGTGTGTGCCATTGACATGTCCAGTTAACAAACAAACACTTTGAGTCTCTTCATTAGTTTTGTTTTTCCTGTAAATGATCAATAAATACCGTACCGTGCCATTCATAACGAGGTATTACCGTACCATGAAGTTTTGATACCGTTACATCCCTAGTATACACGCATACAATATATATTTTGAAAATATCTATATGTTTTTATAGTTAAATAATTTGTTATATATAAATATATTTAAATTATGAACATACATAAATATATACGTGTGTGTGTGTGTATATACCTTATAAATCTAGACAGCACACATTTATGTTCAATGCGTTTATCTGACAGCATTAATTCAGCTACTTTCAGTTGTAAAAATATTTCACAATTTTACTCAACATAACTACTAACTACCGCCAGGCTTTTTCTTTGTAAGGAAAAGACCTTCACGTAATATCGTTTCCCATTTGCAACCATGTCAAAGAGGAAATTCTCCTTGACTCTCGATTAAACACAGCGTAAAACACTTCGCCACTTAAATGCAGTCAATGCGGCCATTATAAGACCACAAAGCCTATTCTTCGAGCGCGTCTAGAAGGCATCAGCCCTTCGAACGATATAGTGATGG
This sequence comes from Enteromius trimaculatus, assembly GCA_032361065.1. Lineage (NCBI taxonomy): Eukaryota > Metazoa > Chordata > Actinopteri > Cypriniformes > Cyprinidae > Enteromius > Enteromius trimaculatus. The sequence goes on along the minus strand of JAUMHP010000070.1, from coordinate 19,403,043 downwards.
ATGGACTAAAAATGACACCATGCGTTTCTTTATTATGAGCGCGCTCATTCCGGGTCTGTGCGCGTGGATTCCAAATCATATTTGCCTCCTAAAATAAAGGGGGGGTTTGGTGCGCGTGCCAATAATAGTAAAATGCTTCGAGTTTTAATTGCATCATTACGTCCCCAATATCAGCAGCTCGCCTGCCAATATCAATATTGCCAAGGCATGGGTGGAATATAGATGGCCCAGGGTGAGCGTGGGTATCCTCAGAGCGGCCTGTCTGCCAGCTTCATCTCTCCTGCCCGCTGAGAAGGGAGAAAAGAAAGTAGGCCGGAGATCAGCTCGTCTTTCTATTGTCCCTCTGTATTCCCTTAATTACTGATGGATCTTGTTTGGCTTTTGATGGCAGCCTTGGATCTGTAGTTGCAACACAGGAATAGATGCGTCCGGTGGGAAACATTGTATTACGGCCGTGCTCGTGTGTGTTTGTGTGAGAGAAAGAGCAAACAATAGGGAGAAGGAAGGAGAAGACGGAGGTGCTTGTGTAGTGGTAGACGGCAGACCAAACAAAGGCGTCTGGAGGAAGGGAGCATGACGGTGCAAACTGCAGGTGTGATGATCTCGTGCGGGGCAGGGTTATACTTCTCTGCTGGTCTCCATGTGTCTGAGCTGAGATTATGACTAGTGCATTGTGGGATTGCTTCGAGACAGACACTGACTTAGGTTTAGACACAACAGGCCAGGATAAGCTAAGAGTCACTCTCAAAATATGGTAATAACCAGTCATTTGATCAAAATGATCTTTTTTTTTTTTTTATCATTTATGCATATTTTCTCTCTTTCTTTCTTTCTTTCTTTGGTTGTCCCATGTTAAGCATTAGTGTATGTACTTATGTATTTTGGTTGGTTGGTTATAATTATTTTTATTGTTTACCCATTTTGTTTTCCCAGGTTAAGTATTAGTGCAAAAAACTAATTAATATTTTTGTTTCGTTGTTTTTTTGTGTTCCCAAGTGAAGCATTACTGTAAAAATTATCTATTCATATAAATCATTTTTTCCCAGGTTAAGCATTAGTGGAATTTATTTATTTATTTGGTTACACTTTACAGTGAGGTTCATTAGTTAACAACATTAGTTAGCATTAACTAAGAATGAACAATACTTCTACATAATTTATTAATCTTAGTTAATGCTAATTTCAGCATTTAGTGACGCATTATTAAAATCAAAGTTGTGTTTTTAACATTAGTTAATGCACTGTGAACTAGCATGAACTAAAAATGAATGATTGCATATTTTTTAACTAATGTTAACAAAGATGAATAAATAATGTAATAAATGTATTGTTCATTGTTTGTTAGTTAATACATTACCTAATGTTAACAAATGGCACCTTATTGTAAATCGTTACCGTTTATTTTTACTACTACTGTATTACTAATACTACTGTTAAAAATAAGAATATTAAAAAAGCAGCAGCTATTACACTAAGTGCAAATAGCTATTTAAACTAATTGAAAATTACAGCATTATTTAGTCATATCAAGTGCAAATAGTGTTTTCTGTTATTAATACTACTTATTGTCTGCACTCCTGTATTGAAGTGCATTATAAAACTGAATGCAACGTATTGAGTGTAAATGTTAATTTTAATTCACATTATTAATAGATGCAATGGTTGACACCCTTACTGGGAGAATAAAGCCCTCCCTGCACCTACCCTAACCCTAAATCTTTTAAAAAAATTATTTCCTTCATTTTTATAAAAAATAAATGCTTTTCTGATGTGATTTGAAATTTAATTGAACCTGGGTCGATTGTGCCAAAATATGACCGACCGTCCTTTTTACCATCTGCGCCAAACGAACATCTTTTTTAATGAGGACTAGCCCAATCATACGTTGGTGGGCGGAGCTAGTGTAAATAGCCACTGCCAATAAGGTGCAAATAGACACTCCGTAATAAGATATATTGACATTATGATTATATTTATTTTGGTTTCTCAGGTGAAGCATTAGTGAAATTAACTGATTTTTCTCACAAAGCTTTTTTTGCTCGTATGTGAATGTAAACACTTCTAGCCACATAACCTTGATTTTGTCTGTTGTTGCATTTTAAAATGTGCGAAAGCATAATTTGTAATCCACGCATTACACACTGCACAAGAGGCGCTATCACAGAGTAAACGCTAGCCTTCTATAGTCTTTAGGTCAACAACTATCATGGCGGAGATTTGGCATGGCGTGATTTTTAAAAATCCTTTTCATAGCTAGCAGCCTAGGTAATAACATCCCATGTAATGCACAAACTGTAGCGCCTCCTTGAGTCCCGGGTCAACACTGATAATGTTTTGTCCGTGTGTGCATTTGTTTCTTAAAGTATGTTTTCCATCAGTGCATCAGCTCGGAAACAAACCACAATCTTAGCGCTGCCATTAACCATACTGATGTGAAATCATGTCCTTATTTTACTCCTTTTTTTATTTAAAAACAGCGAAAAAGCCAATAAATAAAAATAAAAGACTTCATTGCTGAAGATTGACTTGTTTAACTCCTTTGTTCTTTTCCGCTGTAATGGAGGCTCTCGAGCGCTCTGTCACTCTTAATTAAAATGTTGTTTACATATTAATTCCATTTTAAACACAGTCATATAGTTTTGATGATAACAGATGGCACGGTGAGAGAAAGATTGCACATGATTTATTAAGATTTACTTTATTAGCGAGGCCCAGACTTGCGGCCAAGCTCGCAACTTTCTCCATGCTCACTGTTTCGCTGAAGCTCCCACGTTCACACATCTGCTCGTTTCAGGAGAAAACGCTCTCGGATGAAGTGTTTTTCTCGCTCGAGTTATAAAGGAAAGGGGTCAGCGATATTGTGATTGAATGTTTATCACGCCGAAATGATTTCCGAGCATGGATAGTTAACTTGGCGTGTTGCATTGTTCATTTAAAAGCATTGATTTATGTTTATGTTTGTAAGGGATCGCCGGAGAAAATATTTGCACAAAAGCACCTCGCCGCCGTTGTCTTTTTTAAAAATCTTTCCCCCAATTTGTTTGATTGGTTGTCGTTTTACCTTTGTCTTCTATTGTTCGTCTGCGAGCTAACAAGCCGGGGTCCCTCAGAAAGACTGGAGCGCACGGTTGAAGAATCGTTTCATGTCAGCGCTTGTTTTCATTTTGACATTTCCAGAGAGAATAAAGGAGAATTCAGTGTAATCTGGAAAACATCATTGACCTGGATAGCTCTGAGACGAGAGGGCATGTCTGAGAAAGACGAGAGGGAATTCTTCTCTACTGATATCCAGTTGTTTCTTTAACAATTGTCTCACTGTGAACTATAAAATGATTAAATTTTAATTCAGTTGTAATGTTAAAATGTAATATTTTCACTAGTTGATTTGTCTGTCCAACAGACGACAGACATGTATTGCAGGAGAACTGTGTTTAATTGTTCAGCAGTGTAAATTACATTTGTAATACATTTGGATTAAAATAACATCTTTTGTAAGGTTAATTAAAAAACAAAAGTAAAAATGATTTATTTTGGCCAGTTTATGCATCCTAAGTAATCAGAATTAAATCTATTCATTTATTTTTATTTAACAAGACAAATTCGTGAAGTACTTAGAAGTTCCTATTTTCAGTAACGCCCTTTATTTATTTATTTAATCATCAGAAATTAAGCATAACATATTACTAAAAGTTAATTGCGTAGCTTGCTGTTTATGTGTTCTAAATGCACACGATTACATAATATTTTAACAAAACAATTTTAGTACATTTTTAACATTACTTTGAAATTTAGTCTAAAATATATCAAAATTTACTCAAAAACGAATATACATTTAAAATAATAAATGTAAATTAGAATAAATTATTGGTAACAAGTTCACAAAGTTTTATTAAGCCTGTATTAGTGGGAAAATTACTGATTGTAATAATGATTTATTTATTCAATTTAAATAATATTTTGTATTTATTCATTATGGTGTATATAGATAATGTTTATAATAATAGCATAGAAATTATATTAAATCATTTTGCACAATAAATTGTAAAGTGTTTATTTTGCTAATTATTTAATTTATGGTTATTTGAATTACATTTATTTTAACAAATGTAAATTAAAATGAAAAATAAAAAGTGTACTTATATGAGAGTAAGGAAAAAATAAGATCTTTTAGTTTCAATAAAAATCGACATAAATCTGCCTGTGGCTGAGGCGCATTATGTGACTCATCTGTGATTTTAACTAGTAGCTTTAACGAGTGCTCTGAATTGGTCAGGATGACCTCTACTAGCTCTGCTGGTTTGTATGTGCGTCAGACTGTGCTGCTGTGATATTCCCTGCCTGTTGTTGTTGTTGTGTCTCTGGATGATAGTATATGATAGATGGAGTGGATCCAGGACATCTCGATCGACAGCTGTTGATTGCTCTGAAAATCGAGAAAAGCTTCCAGAGCAGAACAATGAGCTCATTGCTCTTGCAGTTCAGTCGCCAACTGAGCTCTGCAGAGGGGCACTTCATGAATTTCAACCATAGGCACTAACATGAACCCACGGACACAGAGAGGAGAGAGAAACACAAACACACAAAGCCTCTAATGTTCAGCGCAAGTTCTAGTTTTAAGCAAAAATGTCCACAAAAATGCATTTACATTAGCAACGTTTCAACCATATTTGTCTTGTTTGATGTTAAAGATAATTAGGGCGCGTGTGGCTTTTCCTGATCTTACATTCGTTGAGAGAACATATACTAGCAAAAAGCCACGTGAGACCATGAGTAGAGTTATTGTAGCATTGGAGGTGAACTCCTTGACCATGGTAAAATCACTGTAACAACATGACCTTGTGTGGCTCATGGGTTTTAAAATGACAATGCTTCATAAATAAGGTTGCTGTTTTGGGGAAGAAACATAACAACCTGATGCATTATTATTACAAAAGGTGAAAGAAATGGTGCAGAGTGTCTAAAATAGTCTTTTCTCTGGTACTTTGATGTGAGTTTTGTGACCTCAAATAAAGACCCTCTGAAAATGTTATTTTTATTTGCTCATTCAGTTCCTCCCGGGTTAAGCAGTACTGCAAAAAAATAATAAAAAAATGGATGTTTTATATTTTTTGTTATTTGATACAAGTGTTATTTTTAGTAGTCATTTTGTTTTTCTAAGTTATTAATTGGTTGTTATTATTATATTTATTGTTTACCCGTTATGCATAAGTGAACCATTTATTATTATTGTTATGATTTTTGTTTTCCCAGGTTAAGCATTAGTGCAAAAACATGCATTTATTTATTATTAATAATAAGAAGAAGAAGAATTGCTGATTTGTTTACATTAGAGCAAAAAAATCATTGATTTATTTAAAATTATTTCATTATTATTATGATTAATTCTGTTAATATGGTGGTTGTTATCGTTTACTTTTTGGAAGTTATTAATGAGTCAGGTTTTTTTATTTTTGTTCATCAGGGAAAGAGCTGCTCTTGTTCACATACATATAAAGCATTAGTTCTCATGCATGAGGTTTGTCAGCAAGCCGAGTTCTCAGCAACTTTGCAGCGCCGCCTTGACACATTGATGACCTCTTAATAAAGGTCTTAATGACGGAGCGCGTCAGCGGCACGTGGGTGTCCGCGTGCGTCTGTGGGGAAGTTCATCAAAGCAAATTGGCAGCGTCTCGATACTTCAGCACTTTTTTAAACGGAGCCTGTACTTGTTTGCTGTTTTTTTTTGTTTTTTTTTTTATGAATCCATTATGATTAGAAATTAGAGACAGTGGGGTTGGGAGAAGAAACGGCGGATTGTTTTTAACAAAAATTAGCATTCTGTGAGAGATCTATCCCCAGGCTTAATTAAGGCAAATTCAGTATTCCAGTTCATCATTGGCTTTATGTAATGTTAAAAAACAAGTTCTGCTTATTGGCATCTGTTTATTTCTTATTAAAAAAGAAAACATTATACCGGGTGATTTGGCACCTTCGTAGTTTGTGCCTGGGCCTCATATTATGGGAATTCTCAGTTTGTGCGATGATTAAATGCTTAATAAAAAATTCATTGCTGTCGCCAACATCTGCATTGTAGCTCTAACGGCTCACTGGAGTGTGCGCGGCTTGTAAACTTTCCAAACGCGCCGGCGAGAACCCTGGAAAGTTCAGCGCCGAGTTTGCCTCGCTCATTACGGAGCTACTCCTGCGCCTGCGATTAGACAAAGAACATCTTTAATTGCTTTAAAATCGGAATGCATGATAAGAACGGATTAATTTGATTTTTCTGTTTCTACAAGTAGCAGATGGTTTATGTCTTAGGAATGCTCATGTTGTAAAATGAGATCCCAGCTCGCCTCTGATTGGTCACTGTTAATGAAGCGTGCTGTGCTGATTATTGATTTAGAAAATGAGGATGACACCGGGATTGTGTGTGTTGTGGTAATAAATTAAAAAGCACAGTGCTTCTTGTGGTTTTTTTCTCTTTTAACGGCCATCGCCGCCAACGTAACTTAAATAACATAAAATATTTGATTCGCCATTCAGGTGGTCTCCGGCCTGTCGAAGTAATTTATTATTTATTGTGAGTTTGTATGATTTTGCTAGGCGCTGCTAACAAGCAGATGGTCGACTTGACTTATTTGTGTTTTGTGTTTCTGAATGACCGATCAGGTGCATGATGGGAAATTCAATGAGCTGCTTGTCAGAGGAGAAACAATTCATTGGAGAGCCCACCGAAGCTGTGTGTGTGTGCTTTGTTAAGATCTCTCTCTCTCTGTCTCTCTCGACCCCCTCCCTCTCTATCTATCTTGTATTATTATTGGCTGTGGCAAGAGCAGCTGTTTCAGAGTGGCGTCCCTCTCTGCATTAATAACTTTCCACTGGTGATTAGCACGCGGAAGTGCGGTCCAGTGATGGAGCTAATGTAGTCCTCTCGAGGCCTGTCTGTCTCTCTTGAGGGCCGTCTGTGTCTCTGGGTGCTGTCTTGCATCTTTTCCTAGAGCCGGGGGAACCTCTCCCGGGACCGGCCCACGAAACATATCAGTACCTTACTGCAAACAATGCGTCATGGTGGTGCTTTGGTGCATTTTGCAAACAAAATGCAGCGTCTTTACTATATCGCAAGCTGACTTTCAGTAAATGTGAGGCAAAAAAATAAATAAAAAAATACCTTTTTAAAACAGAATTGTGCAATGTAATCTCTGAATTCAGAGAAAAAACCCCTCAGTATTAAAATTCCAAGATAAATGTCAGAATTGCGAGAAAAGTCTGAGTTGTGAGTTGTAAACTTGCAAAGGCAAACTTTGAATTCTAAAAAAAAGTCAGAAATACAAGATACAAATTCTGAAATGTAAAATCTGTAACTCTGAATTCCAAAAAAGGAAACCTTGCTATATTTACAATCTGAATTTCAAAAATTCAGATTGTAAATGTAAACTCAGAAATGTAAACTGAGTTTAAATGTAAAAAAAAACCTAACAATTGTAACATGTAAACTTAAAATCAGAATTGCGTTTAGATTTCTATCTCAGAATGATAAACTCAGAATTCCACAAAAGATAATAATTACGAGATGGAAGCTCTGAATTTCAAACAAACGAACAAAAACATTAATTGCTAAATTTTGCTAAATTCTGAAAAAAGTCAGAATTGCTAAAAAGTTATAATTGCTAGATTTTTAACTCCAAAATTCCAAAAAAAAGTAAAATAATAATAAAAAAAAAAGTTATAATTGTAAGACAAAAAAGTCAATTCTGACATGTACTGTAAACAGAATTTCCAAAATGTGAACTCACACTCCTCATACAAGGCTATATCTCGGTCAGTGTGTTTTATGTTTGTCTATTTGGAGCTTTTGCAATTCACTTAAAGTATGTTGGATGGAAAAGAGCAGCCTATACAATACAGATAAATAACTTACTTTGGGCTCCTTAGTTCAGCAATATGACACGAGAGTAAATGATGACATCGTTTTCACTTCTGAGTGAACTAGTCTTTTACATTTGACTGACATCTACTTTATTCACACTTTTATTTTCACATTTCCCCAAGCTGATTACCAGCACCCAGTGATCCATGCTCATATGATCCTGATCTGAGCGCAGAGCTGTTCTATGCATTGTCAGTAAGTCAGCATCTTTTGAATATTTTGCCACCTGTTACTGTCCGCAGGCTAAGTTGTCACGAGGTGACACCCGTGTGGCAGGTCGTCATTCCCCGCAGGAGGCACAGAGCAGCAGTGCCGCTGCGAGTGAGGAGGAGGGAAGCCCCTTGTGGATTTTTTGCATCATTAACTATTTACGTAATGCCACTTCATGTTATTTACACTGGACTGATGGTAATGCTGTTCAGAGCTGCTCAGGAGAGCACAAAACAGTGTGCACGGCTCTTTAATGCTGTTCAGAAACGCCACCTGCAGATGCAAAAACACAGAAGTAGGTCTGCTTGCCCCCATTTATACCTGCTATTAAAGTTCAGAAAATGTAGTGTTGTTTTTTTTTTTGGTGGCTGCACCTGTAACGCTCCAAAAAAATGACAAAAAAAAAGTACACACACACACACAATATAAAAATTATACAATAATCTATCTAAAAATATATATAGATATATAGATACATATTCTTATACATATTTATATATGTTAAATATATATATTTATTTACAATTTGCATTGACTTGAAATATAGCACAGTCATGTGAAATACCTCTTGGAGTTTTTAATAGCTCTGTTTATCACTTTAAAGAGGACCTTAGCAGGTTGAACCTCGTGGAAATTTCACCCCAAGAACACAAAAGGAAGTCACACATTGTGTTATTAATAGTATTTTCCCCCCACGCATTGCACATCTGTACTGAAACGAGAGTTCAGCTGTTTCAGATGTCAAACACGAGCTTCACGTTTGCGGTTCTCTCTCATCTCTCCTCTACGTGCCTGTGCACCATGCCACAGACTGCAAATGGAGCCGTGTGCCTAATCAAGCAGCTGTTCCACACACAAACACACACGTGTGTGTCCTCACTGTTAGCCGTATTATCATGGGCACATTACTGAGCCATTATTACAACGTTACAGGGGTGCATTTTGAGAAGTTTGGTGGCATTTGGTCATCTTGTGTACTTGGGGACTATTTCTAAAGCAGCAACATCTATAGTAAGGGTTGGATTCTAAAAAATGGTGCATATCATACATTTTTTATGTTATAGAAATGGTCTTTTCTGCACCCAAAATAGGCATAAGTGAGTTTTCAATGACTTCTTCGAGTGCACATACAGTCACTTTAAAATGCCTTATTCAATTGCATTATATAGAAAATATCAAAACAAAGTAGCATCTGCAAACAACGTGTGCATCAAATAAAGTATTACTTCCATCAAGTGGTTTTGAGGTCATTTACCAGAGTTAAACAGCCAAAAAAGTATTGTTTTCTTAATTTTGAACAATATTGCTTCATGCTTCTATTGTAACACTTAGTTAATGGAACAGCGTGCTTTTATTATTTAAATATAAATGCCACTTTTTTAATTTCCATTAGACATTTATTCATTTTTAATTGGAGCTTAGGTGTCTAAACACTTTTTGGGGCAGCTGTATATAAAATATATAATTGCATTTATCTTTGTTTAATGGAGAAATCATGCTCTTTATTTAATTGAGACTGCAGATCCGCCAGATCTCACCAAAATTGTCTCGCCTTCATGTCACACCTCATTTTGTGGTTCACCGTTGGCCAGAGTATTCCGGTGGCTCGTTTTCGTTAGTTTTTAATTAATTTCATGATTTTCTGAAGGAAACTGATCTTATATTCATGCTGAAAAAATGTGCGTCTATTCAAATCCCCGGTGTTTGTTTGTAGTCATGATCCAAACACAATGGGAAACAATGGAGCATGTTTGACCATAGTCGCTCGTGAATGAGGTTCTCTTCTTTCGCAGTGTTTCAGAAACGCTGCACTACAACTCTCGTGTCATCTTGAGCTCCATCACATGGGATTCCTCACAAACTAGGTAGTTTTTATTAAACGTGTGGCTGCTGTGACACGCAGAAGCTCCAGCTCCAGCTCCTCCACCACAATAATTAGCCAGACATTAACGAGACGTGTTCATTGAGATTACATTATTCTAGACGTTTATTGTAAGATCAACTGTATCACACATGTGAGCTGACTGTGGAGGTCTTGTTTCACTCATGAAGTGAGTCTCCAAAGAAAAGACCCTGGTATAGAAGAGTGTTTTCTTATTATAGAAATGTGTTTGTCATCACAATTTGCATCATATTTAGCCATAGTGTTTGTTGGACAAGTGTCCGGTTCTTTCCGGTTTTCGTGAGTGCTTTAGGTATAGCATCCGCTCATAGATCAGAAACATAAAGTAGATTTTTTTATGTGAAGTAAATCTAAACCTTTCAGCATCATGTTTCCCAATGCCCCAATTTCAGCTATTATTCATATTGAATAATCACACAATAACCAGCAGTTAGATTTTTAATTTTTTTTTTTTTTTTTTTTTACAGTGATCATCAAAGTGGCCTATGAGAGGCAGAAACCAAAGCGATTAAAACAGACACAGTGGAAAAAATGTTGTGATTTTGAACGAGCTGTAACCTGAGGGAACGCTGTAATCTGATGTAGATTTGTGATCATTGACTGAGCTCTGAGTTTCAGATTAGCACGCATAAAAGAGAAGCGCTATTACAATAGTATCATGACAGTTTGAAGGCCCATTATATGTAGATAAACTATCAGGGATGCTTTATCAGTGCGACATCAGCTCTTGGGTTATGCTCACGTTAATCCAATTCTACAGCCGTGTCTGACTCTTAGGTTACTTTTCTTTGCTACATTATATCAAGTTCATTTGATACACAGAATGCTCCAATTTATTACATTTTCACTTCACTACTGAATGTTTTTTCTATTTATATGTTAAGGTTTAATTGCTTTTATGTGTTTAAAATGAATGAATTTTCAAAATGTTTTCATATTATTTTCATCATTCACAATATATAGTTTTATATCATTTAATGTGCAATATTTTCAATTATTTTATTATATGCAACACTATAGTTCACATGACATCATCATAGCAATAAGGTATAGCAATTAATTCACATCTTTTGTAATAAATACAGGGCTCGTAAGGTCTTTAAAAAGCCTGGAGCAGTCGCACATTTACAGGCCTGGAGAAAAATAAACAAACCCAGAAAGGTTTGGAAATGTTCTTCACAAGTGTCTGTATGACAAGTATTTTTAGTGTGGGATTGCACGTATTGCCTAGTTTGCATAGTTTTTAAATGGATGAAAATTCCTGCACACTTTTATCAGTACAGCATTGTAGGTTAGATGAGTAAATAAACTGTCAGATTAAATCAGTCAGCACGAGTGAATCTACTGCGTCTTTTCTTCTTAATGTCGACTTCACTCAGCAAGATCTTCACCGTTGTTTTGTTTTGCTGCTGTGTTCACATTCACAGTGGATCAGCAACAGCACGTTACACACGGCATGACAACTCTGTCATATATCTCCTCCGCTGTATCTTGCGCTCTCATTGGCTGTAGGTCAGCGTTGATGAGTCTTTCGGTCACAGCAGGATTTTGAATTGCCGACAAGCCCTAATATTTAGCATGCAAAATATTTCACAGGTGTCTGCAATTTTTTCACTGGTAATTCCAGCCTGATCACACAGCAATTTGTACATATTTTACAACGTGGCTAATTCTTTTTTTTAGCAATTTCTTATTCAATCATCAATAGGTTTATAAAAATAGGTAATCAAGTACTCGGATTGGGGGGTCAATGCTGTAATGGAGATAATGAAAATATCTGAAGACTGTTATGAAAATGAGTGTTCAAAGGTTTTTTTTTTTCTTTAAGTTAATATACAAGAAACCAAGTCAGTGAGTGTTACAAGTAAAAAACATGTAATGAAAACACGATAAGAACACTGTTATGATTATGAAGCAGCAATGTTTATTAAAAAGGAGCATCTAAAAAAAAAAGAAAAGGCTGTCAAACAATTAATCGTGATTAATCGCATCCAGATTTTTTTTTTTTTTTTTATTTTTCTGTGTTTATTTATTATTTATATACAAACACACTCACATACAGCATATTTTTAGAAAAAAAAATAGTACTTATATTAATATTACGTTTAAAAAGTACACTATATATTAGGGGTGGGCGATAGGACGATTTTCCTTGATCTGCTTTTTAAGGAATATCGTAATATCGTGCTATTTTATCATCTCCGTCTCAATCTGCTGTACAGCGCCACGTACATTCACATCAGTACACTGCACTGATTCACAATCACAAAAGTACATTATTCACTCTAAAGTCTTGCTGATTAAACATTTCATATGTGTGCCGTCCAGCTGCTCTTTTCCAGCGCGTACACCTGAAGCGCGCGCACTACAAGCATGTCAAAAAGCACATCATTGTAATATAATAAATAACATAATAACATAATTAATAACCGAACTAAGATATTTATTACATGTGATTGTGGTAATACTGTCAAAAACACACAGCGTTAAA
>JAUMHP010000070.1:19380002-19390433 GCA_032361065.1 Enteromius trimaculatus | reverse complement strand
ATGTGATTGTGGTAATACTGTCAAAAACACACAGCGTTAAACACAGCTGCTTGTGTCTAAAGTGAAAGTAAACAATCGTGCCTGTGATGCGTGCAGCTCTTAAAGGGACAGAACTAAACATGCCGCCGCTTGTCATTAAAGGGATAGTTGGATTAATTTCTTTCTTGTGCGAAACGCAAAATAAGATATTTTGAGTAACCGAACAGTAGCTGGTCCTCATTGAATTGAATACAATGTTCAACAGAAAAAAGAAACTTATTCAGATAAAAACGAGCTGAGAGAGAGTAAATGATGGATGTAGTGCAGAAGTATATAGTGCTTCACTTTTCAATGCTCCTGAATACACCTACTCTTCCTGAAAAATAAAAACACTGTTTGTTTTATGCATATTATGTTTATTTGTAATGTGTATCTATTCCAATAACAAAGATGAAATACATTTTTATATCTTTGCTCCTTTTGGCCTAAATATCTGTCCTTCTTTATTTTATACTGTGTTCCCTTGAAAGGCTTTGTTTTTATAAAAAAGGCAAATTAGTTTATACTGCTCAGACAACTTGCAAAATATTTAAATCAATGACAAAGAATCATGATAAAACCTTGATATTTTTTTTTATAAAATTGTCTTAAAAACCAATTTGAAAAAAAAAAAGCTATAAAAATCGTCAATCGTGATTTTCCAAGAAAAATTTGTGATATGATATTTTTTCCATATCGCCCACCCCTACTATATATATTTATTTATATCGCGATTAATCATTTTCACTAATATATACAGTATTTATATATGCATAAAGATATCTACTGGAATCGAATCATTGAATATCAATTTAACTGATTATGACGCAATTGTTTTTTTTTTTTTTTTTTATCTAATATCTCATAAAGGCAAAAAAGCGGGGATTTGTGCCTGTGGAAATCTTGGATGTTGGTGAGGGAAAACACAGCGGTGGCAGAAACACAGACTCTGGTCTTAACACTCTTCCCGCTGTGAGCTTTGATTGACACTTCTGTCATCTGAATTCTTTAGCATGGCGAATGTTCTCAACCTAAACCCTGTTTTGTCTGTCATCATAATTTATTTAATCATATTTTACCATACCTTCCACCCTTCCCCCATCCCCTCTTGCCACAGATACACACTTTTTCCCCCTCTCTGCACCGAATCGTAAACTAGCCATTTTGGTGTCGCATTTATCAAAGGAACGGCCGTGTGATGTGAATTAAGACAGATTATTGGTCAATAATTCAGAAGATGCCGTAGATGAACTGGACCCACCAGACCACCTGATGCTGGAGTGAAGATCTGGGATGTAAATAAATAATAGCATTCTTTTCAGTTGTGCTTTAATAACATAAAATATTTAGCTATTTGGATGATTGAATTTACCGCTAAATTACAGGTTGCCTGAAGATGCAGTGAGGGAAACGCTGGCCGATGTGTGCAAACGGGAAGCTGTCCAGAGCAGGAACATCACACACTCCAGCCCCAGGTGACATCTGCTGGAATATTTACAGAGAGAGGCGACGTTCAGAATGAAATACTACTTCCTGTGTACTGTATGCTACTTTTTAAATATAGCATATGAAATAGAATGCATTATTCAAAGATGAACATTTCAAAAGGCATTATGCCACATTGTTGTCACATGACCTCATTACGTGTTGTGTTCTTTAATTCCATGAGTGACGTACGGTTAGCTTGGAAATATTCCAGAAAATCTGCATAAAAAGCTTACCTAGTACATACTGCAGGTTTTGTAAGAGTAGGAGGAAGTGTTTTATTTAACAGTCACAAGTTTAGACACAGGACATGCATACACTGATTTTTCTAAATTTAATTTAAAAGATGAATGAAGAGCATTTTAGAAGAAACTAAAATTTAGTCTGTCTACTTCACAATTTCATGATTAATTTAACGTTTTACTCGCTGTTTTTTTTATTATTTTATAATTGCGAAGCACAATTTTTACAAACAATTTCTGAGTAAAAATAGTTTTTTTCCACACACATATACTGTATATACTGTATACATATGTATATATATATATATATATATATATTGTTTTTTACTTTGGTTTTTAGCTATTCTCATGGCTACAATTCTCATTTTAATTTAGTTTGATTTGATGTACTAAAATAACTAAAACTGAAAAAAAAAAATGAATATTTTTGTATATATAAGACTAAAAATTAGTAAAACTTTAATTAAAATGAAAATGTATTATAAATAAAATATTAATAAAAACTCAACACAAAAACACAAAATTTCAGTTATATTAAAAAATAACACCAGTAGCCTTCTCTACAAGAAGTGCTGTGGGTTTTTGTAGGAAAGAAATAAAATCAGAATTTTAAAAAAGCCCATTTCCTTTTTGCTCGAGAGCAACAATAAGCTGGGCATCCTAAAAAAATATTATTAAAAGTCTGCTATTCAGATCAAGATGACATGCCATGAATTGAGCAGTCGTCCTCTGAATAAATACTTCTAATGTTTTGCTCCAAAGGTTTATTATTTTTGGAAGTGCGCTGAATACATTGATATTTCTATCCAAAATAATTATACCGTAAACATGTTGGCACCCATTCTCTTATTACAGAAATGGTAACTACAATGAGAAATGGAGCAATTAGAGAGGTTCACATGCATTATTTAGTCCTCATTAGCTTCCTGTGACATGGCCGGCTATGGACCAATGAAAAGTGTTGGCTGCGCCCGGGCAATTAGTAAAATTAGTGGTGCAGGATTTGGCGTTAGTTCAGGCCACATGGCCTGCGAGATACCAGCCTGGTGTCAGTCCAGTAATTTATAACTTTGCATGTGAAATAATGGGTTTGAAAAATCACAGACAGGCCACCGACGCGACACCTAATGGAAAAGGCTTCGCGGGCCACCGTACGGACAGCCAGGTTTGTCCGAGGACGCCGGCCAAGAGACAGGCCCCACGCTAGCCCGCCGATGATGAGGCGCGGAGACTCCAATGTGTCCGTAATTAGCAGGCCGGGATGTGTTTGTTTTCATCTCTGCATGTTTGCGCTGATAAAGTTTGACTTGCCAAAAAACGTCGGTCCCGAGTTGGAGGCGGCTCAAGCTGTTTCCCGGCATCCTTTAAGAACGGGGCCTCGCTATTGGTCAGCGGCACCTGTTCGAAAGCGATCCGTTCGATCGACCGTGCCGATACCGAGATGATACAATGCTGGAAACAATTAACGTGTAGCGCCAATGGCTTTGTTTACTCGGCTCCACTTTTTCCAAAGGGCGGATAAATATGGCTTTCCCCTCTTTGACTTCAAAACACCCACATGTTGGCGCCCATCTCCCGCTGTACCCCCACTTAACTTATAGTTTAGCAGCTATACAAAGTATTTGTAATTCAGATTATGACAAGGCTTGACAAGTTCTCATCGTGTTTGTGCAGAGCTGTAGGAGGACATGCGAGCAGCCTCTTATTAATATGAGAGAGAATGCAGGAGTATAAACAAAGTAAGCAGGTGCTCCCAGCTTTAGAAAAAGCACAAGTTAACGTGTTCCAGAATAGCGGGCCATAATTATACTTTCCCGTTTTGTGGGGGGGAAAAAAGAGGTGTTTTGCATTTTAATCGTGCCAGGTAAGTTGGTTGATTTCCTGTTCTAATACTTAAGTTTGACATTAATAATTCATACCGCTGCCAGTTTTCCATTTTTCACACACCTGTGTTATTGTTGGGTGTAATGACGAGGGTTCGGCGGGGCCCTTTCGGCGGTGTCATCGCAGGTGAGAGCGGCACACTTGATTATGTAAAACAACTTGTCTGCCTTTTTATTTTTATGTAATGTTTAGTGTCAAAAATGTTGTGATTAATTACTCCTTAACCTCAACACAAAAAGGGGACTCAATCAAAGAGCATTAAAACGCATTCTAGCGACCCGTGATCAAATGCGGACTGTATTTTTATGAATATTAAACGCGAAAGTTTCAGACTGCTTGTGGAAATGCTGTTTTGCATTTTTTTTTCACTTATTTAATACAACATATGGCACAACTTATCATCAGATAGACAGATGGATTGGCAGTCTCTCTATTTAGATGTACTTTGGATCACCTGTACAAAGAAGTGAGAAATTGTATTTTTATTTTTAAGTATGAAATCTTAGAAACCATAGAATATACACACCGTATATATAACTAAAAACCCATTTTTAATTATAAAAATCTGATTAAAAATTACTAGATAATTTTATTTATATTTTATTTATATCAGTATTTTATTTTATATTTATATATATTTTTTGTTTTCAGATTTTACCATATGTTGTAGCTTGTTTTAAACATTTTTTGTAAATCCTAAAACTATATATTTTTAGATTTAATATAAAAACATAAAATTAAAAATAAAAAAGCAGATTTAAGACATTTTGTACAGTTGTGTTATTTTAATAGGTTTTTAGCTTGAATATAAATAATTAAAAGAAACAGATATATGTAAAAATCTGTCTTTTTTGTTCATTTCCAGGTTCAATTTAAAAAGAAAAAAAGCATGTGCATTTTAAATAATTTTAATATAATTATAAATATATAAAATTATTTGTTGATCATATAAAATGTATACATGATATTACGTATTATTATATTATTATTTTATAAAACATTTGAATTAGAATTTTGGTATTTGGAAGCTACCAGGGTCATGACCTCGCCTGGATTTGACTCGATCTTTAGCGTAAACGCCCCGTGCGCGACCCAGCAGCACTTGAGCTCTGTTAACACGCTCACGGTGCATGTAATCAACTCATCATCATGCTAAAACCGAGAAGGTCCCTCGTGTTTCCGCAATCAAGTTTGTCCTTGAATATTCCACACCTGTGAGACAACAGATCCATTTACGATTTTTTTCCCCCAAATACATGTTTGTCCAGCGTCAACTGTATTGGTGTTTACTCTGTCGCCCTCCCAAATGTTGTGTTTGTTTTTTCTCTGTGGCTCAGAAACGCTCAAATTGCATTTCTCAGATGCTGGATCCCCGGAGGAGCGCGTTCGGCGGCAGGTGTCTGAGGGAGTCAAATCTCCGCTCCTGTTGTTGGGTAATACATCTGCCATGGAAACGCATGCCGATGCTGCTCTGAACGTGCGCAAACTTTTCCCCTCTGTTAACTTCCACAGCTAGAGCGCACACAGGGTTCCTTGTGACATTAAAATATAGTTCTGGCTCTCCAATGCATGGCATTTCATCCAGCTGTTGTTATTTCTCTGATAATTACATAACTTGTTTTTTAAGTTTGAGCAACAAAGCCCGACACAATAGTGCTTGAGCGCTGTGACGATCCCCCACTGGAGGCATTGACTTGCTCTTAATAGATGTTGAACTGTAAATCTGAATTGAAAGCCTGGGTCATTGTGCCTCATTGACTTAAAACCACAAAAAGCAAATGATGTCTTAGTTGAGAGAAATATATCAAAGGATATCAACAATTATGAGTCATAAACAGGCTTGGCGCCGCAGCGGTGGGGCCCGGAGCAGCGGGAATTAGCATGTTGAGCTAATAAATATGCATGTAAAGATTCTCCCAGAGGAATAACACGCGTGTGATTGATAGCTTTGCAATTGAAGGATGTGTAAATTCACCCTGTTTTTCCCCTCCGTTCTGCACTTCTGCTGGTGTACCGTTGAAATCCATCTCACTTGTTAAAAGTTTTACCAACTTTATAATCCTTAATGCCACATCTGCTTCCTGCCTTTATAGCGCCTGTAAAACTTCATTAAATTATTACCACCAGCTGGCCTCATCGCACAATAACCTCACTTATCTCTCATTCGCTGACAATACTTTTGATTTATAGACCCTATTAGAATAAATGATATTTTATACATATGTGTATATGGGTAAACAAGAGGAAATGTGTTCTTTTTCAATAATTCATGAGCGCCGGCATTTTTGGGGGGAACGTTTGGTAAAAACTCTGATTTGTTGGACAGTGTTAATAGCTGTGAGGAATGATACAGTTGTCTTTTGTATAATATGTAATAAATATATATATATACGTATATATAATTGCACATTTTGATTGATTTATTTATTTTTGCCTTGTTGTGAAACAGTGTTAATAGTTATGAAGAAAAAAAACATTTCTGTATATATTTGCATATATATAAATACACATTTTTTGTGTATTTAGTTATTATATTATTTGTGGAACAGTTTTGAATGGCGAATCACACAATTCATAGAAAAACCGTATAATGTGCAAAAATAAATGGTAACACTTATATATATGAATGCATTCTAAATGTAGTTTTAATGCATTAATAATGCCTTATAATGCACTGCATGTATACTTTAGAAAGTATAACGCATTAAAACACATGACAAACAAACCTTCAAATATAATAATGCATTTTCACTTTGGTTACAGTTATTTATGAAAAGATATAATGCATGCATTACAATAATACATAAAGACCTAACACTTTAACCTTTTACTATATTATGTATCATTTGTTAAGATTAATGTATTAACTGCATGAACAAACAATGATGATTTTAATAATGCATTAGTAAATGTTGAAGTTAACATTAACTACCGAAAACTGTAAAGTTACCGTAAAAAGTCTTTATTTACTTTGTCATAAAATGTCATTTTCATCCTATAATACAATAGAAAATGAATGCACATGTAATGCATATTTGATTATTTATAAAAGGCTAGCATTTCCAATCATACAAATATCATTATCCTCTCTTTGTCCTACTTTTACAATACACTCAATTACCAACTAAAGTTGGTCTCTCGGATGTTGTCCTCTAAATGCCTAATTTTGTTTTCTCAGGTAAGCGCTTGAAAAGTTTCTCTTCCGACTGACATGGAAAAATGGGATAGATCTCTGAGAAGCGTTGACGTTCCCATCCAGAAGAATTCCAGCACCCCCTAATGTCGCAATCGAGTTACTGAAGTGCTCGACTCACAACGGCACAAGCGCTTAAAAGCAAAAACAGCCAAGAGGTACTTGCATTTCCAAACTCTGGTGGAACAATGTTACAGTAATTGTCAATAGTGCCGCCAAAAGTTTTAAAGTTGAAATGGAGTAGTGAGTAATTTGGCTAAATCTGTTTCATTTATGTGGGAGTGCACAAAACTAGAAATGTACCCTCGAGGTGCAATAAGTCATTTCCATGTTTTAAGTTTGTTTTAAGTGCTCACACTGAGAGAGGAATGATGTGTTGTTGCCCCGAGGTAAAGAGACAAACTTCCTGCACATGTTCTCTGAGGAGACAAGAACTTCCTGAGGTTAAAGGTCAGCTCTGGCTGTGTTTGGAATGAAAAACTTGCTTACTAATTACTAAATGCTGCTTACTATTTGAAAAGAATCGGTATTTAAAAAACTAGTTTGCATAAGCGTCATGTTTTAACACAGTCCTGTCAATGGTAGTGACTGATATATTAATGCACGAATGGTAGCATGCTTTCCAAACATAATCAGGATGGACGATACAATCAACATCAGTCCTCTTCTTCAGAAGCATCTTTGGGGCATTACTTAGTCATTGTTACATGTGGCATATTTAGTCTTTCTTTCTGTCCCAATTTGGCTTTGAACGTGTTTGGCATATTCTCTGTTTAACTAACAGCTTGAGGGACTCGATTTGGAGATGTGTAATATAATTATGAGCTTATTAATATGTGTGTTTGCGGGTGTTGTGAGAAACCTGGTAGACATTGTCGTTTGCTATGCTGCTTTTCATGCCTTTGCTCAGGTGTTAGAGATGGGTGTTAACTAGTCTTGTGCAACTAGTCCTGCTGCATAAAATATGCAGTGTACGGTAATGCTCAATAATTATGCTTTAATATTCATAGAAATGGATTACAGTCTGTATAGACCTCCAGGCTTTTCAAGTTAAATGATTAATCTTTATTAACCTTTATTACTAATCTTAATCTGTATTTTTTTTTTTGATAATATAAAAATACTCGCACACATATTCAATGATTAATAGTAATAGAAACAGATTGTTGGTCAAGTTTAGTGAGACACAATTGCTTTTTCAAGTAACAATTTAAATAAAGTATATTTATATGAAGAATATATTAAATAATATAATATATAATGAGGTATAATATTTCATTACATTTCATAATGGAAGTTATTTTTACTGCAGTGAAAACAATATATTTAAAAAGCTGATAATGACATATTGGATTTTTTTCCAAATAAAAAACTGTAATTTTATTTATTTATTTTCCTTTTTAGTTTTGATTTTTTTTTTTTTTTTTTTTTTTCATTTTATTTATTTATTTTTATAATTTAGTGTAGTTTTACCTTCTCATTCTCCATGTTGATATCTACATTTTCTTCATTATTTTATATTTTTTATTTATTTATTAGTATTATTATATAGACATTTACTTTTCATATTTCACATATTGAAGAACCACCCTTTCAATAGGGAAAAGTCATCTTACATACGACCCACCTACAGTACAATGCCATAACTCTGAAATCAGCATCCGTTATGAACAATAGTTCATGCATTATGTGTCTGTGCGTTGCATCAACCCTCCCCATCTGCACTGGTTTGCCTTTTTATCCGGTATTTCTACGGACTCGTCAGAAGTTGGCGGTGAAATGGTGCATGATTAGTATGCATTAAACGCCGCTGCTGTAGGTGTAAAAGTAGGGCCTGTTTGTACGTCCTATAACTATGATGCTGATGAGCACGCGGCCTGTTTGTTTTCCCTCGTGCGGTAAACAGACTCATTTGGAGCGCGAGCTTGATTTCCCCTGAGCGTGCGCTGCGGCGTGAACACTACCTGTCAGCATCAGCACACCTGAGCTGCTGAGCATTAACCATCAGGGTCGCTGACACAAGCCAGGCGCGCTCAAATGAGCGGAACGATCACTCAGCAATAAGACACCGGCTCCAAAATACCAGAAATATCATGCTGGCCACCTCATCTTTGTATGTCTTGCCCACCTAAAGAACTGTATTGCATAGTGTGTTGTGCAGTGCAAGAAACTTTGAAGTTAACTTCAGCTTAATGGACAGTGCATAATGAAAAATAACAATGACTTGATATGATTCAACTGATTATGGAGAATTTGCATGAACGTTGGCAGGATTTTCACGTTTACGGTGTGAGTGGGTGTTTCGAGCGATATGAAAAACCCACGATTGAACCTTTAAGACAGCTGAAGAAAAGAGCTTGTCAACAGAAGGATTGCTATGATCACATTCAATTAATTACAAATGAAATTAATTAGCATTAAATTAATGCCACGCTTGCTTTAAGCGTTTCGGTACCTTTTGCTTATTAGCAAGAATTTATATGTTAGAAATGATGAAATAAAATACTGCCTATGAAGAAAAATATCAAAAGACTGTGAACGGTATATTAATGAAGGCTCTAATCCAAAAAATTAACACAATTACTGTGTTATAGGTGTACATTTGATTGCCTGAAACGGCGCTGCTTTTGAAGATTGTCAAAGCGATGCAATTTGTGGGTGATATCAAACAGTCATCTGATTTTATGCTGGCACAACAGGTCATAAGGCCCTAATTACACTAATCACATTTGAGGCGACTCTTAAACAGCGCTGCTGGCACGACCCTCGACCGAGTCTTCATTATTCCATGTCACCTACGTTTATCCTCATCGGCCCAGAGGCTGATTCTAACATAAGACCTTTTGTGTTTGGTATTAGAGTCCATGAAGAAGTGCTCAGAGAGAGACTGAGGGCATTGTAGAGGAGAAGAAGGGGGGATATATGTGGCACTGTGCAAGAATGGAGTGCAAAATAGGTAAAAAAAAAAAAAAAAAACTAAATCTGCATGATGGGTTACCTTCATAAAATGCTGTAATTTTAAAACATAGACATTAAAGAAATAGTTCTTCAAAAAATTAAAATGTTGTCATCGACATCAAAGGGTCACATATACATATATATATATATATATATATACACACAGTATGCGTAACTATACCTGTAATTTATCTGACTGTCTATCTATCTATGAACATACAGTACATAGGAAATATGCATTTATATGTATTATAAGGATAGTTCACCCAAAAATTAAATTCTGTCATCGTTTACTCATCCTCAGGTAGTTTCAAACCTGTATGAATATCTTTGTTCGGCTGAACACAAAGGAAGATATTTTGAAGAAAGTTTGTAACCAGGCTGATTTGGGTCACTGTTGACTTCAATAGTATTTCTTCCCCTAAACTTTCTTCAAAATATCTTCCTTGGTGTTCAGCCGAACAAAGATACTAGTTTGAAACTACTTGAGGATGAGTAAATGATGACAGAATTTAATTTTTGGGTGAACTATTCTTATAATACATATAAATACATATTTCCTATGTAAAATATATGTATAGTTACGCATACTGTATATATATATATATATATATATATATATATAGTGACGGCCGCCGAACAGCGTCGCCC
>JAUMHP010000070.1:19368507-19379902 GCA_032361065.1 Enteromius trimaculatus | reverse complement strand
CCGGGGTTTTGTGTTCACGCATCCAATTGTCTGTCGTGCTCTCTAGCGCCACGGTTCACAATATATATATATATATAGTCGTAAGTGTTTATTTTCTGAAATTAAGATTTATACATGATCTGAAAGCTGAATAAATAAGATGTATGAATTGGATGGATGCAGTATTTGACCGAGATACAACTATATGAAAATCTGGAATCTGAGGGTACAGAACAATCGAAATGCTGAGAAAATCAGCTCTAAAGTTGTCCAAATGAAGATCTTACCAATGCATATTACTAATCAAAAATTACGTTTTAATATATTTTCTGTAAGAAACTGACTAAATACCTTCATGTAACATGATCTTTACTATCTAAGGATTGTTGGCAAAAAAGAAAAATCTATAATTTTGACCCATACAATGTTTTTTTGGCTATTGCTACAAATATACCCCAGCAACTTAAAACTGGTTTTGTGTTCCAGGGTCACATTTATTTATATACATACGTGCATGTATATATTTAAGAAAAATATGTTAATTTTATATTAAATATATTGATAATATAAATATAATGTAAATACTTGCTAATATTTTAAAATATATACTGTATGTGTGTGAATTCATATATACATTATCATTATACAAAGTAAACACATATATTTTATGTAAACAAAAACTTTAATGTTCATAAAGCTAAACATAAATAATATATAATTATATTTTATATGTAAATATATTTAATATACAAACAAAATATTTATTCTTAAATGTATACATGCAGGTGTTTGTATTTAAATATGCATAATAATATTTGCGTATTTAATGTGCACTTTTATATAATATTATATACGTAAATGTACAATAATGTGAAACATAAGCTAAATATATATCTTTTTTTCAACAGGTTAATGATGTTTGAATTTACTTGTTGGTTGGTGTCAAGAAGGTCAGTACCTTAAAGGAAAGACGAAAAGCTAAAATAAATATTGAATCCATTGAAAGTTTCTTTTTCATGCTGTTAATCTAACGCATTAGCTCATAGTTTATCTAACACCAGATTAATGCATTAAAGAAAGTAACAGGACACTAAACTGTAGCATGAGAACACAGTGTGTCATGCGAGTTTCGTGAGGTTAGAGACACATCTCAGAGTTTAAAAACGGATATATATGAGTGGTTCCAGGCTTTGTTTGAAGGCACTAATAGAGCAAGCCTGTTTGGAAGGCAGCACGTGTGCGCTTTCGCCTCATCACAATGAAACAGACCTAACTTCTGTGCGTAGAAAACTAGAGCGTGACTGCCACATTTGAATATGAAATAGCCAAAGATTTCTGTTTCAGACACCTTGTACATTGTGCAAACAAAGCCACCAATTCCGGGGAAGAAAGACGAGTGAATTTAAAGCAGGCCTTTGTCGTTGTTTATAACTGTGTTGTCTTTGTTCCCATTTTTCCTCTGCAGGCAAAAGAATGGGCTGAAATATTTTTAAACAGTAATTACCTGGCCGGGATCCGACAGAGGGGGATTAATGGAGGAACGTGGAGCATCAGGTTCCAGAGATGTGTGCTGGAAGGTACGATGAGGGAGAGACGCGCTTCTCCGTCACACACGGGAAATGAGGAAACGGCAGATTTCTGATGTCGAGCTGTTTCTGTTCTTTTCCACCAGCACAAGTCATCAGCTCACGCCAAGCCCTTCACCAACCAACAGGAGCCATTGAGTCTTTCAAATCCAGTCTGGGAGAGGTTTCAGCATTTTCTTTTTTCTTCGTTTAAAAACCCTTTCTTTAGTTTTTTTGTGGTGGTTAAATGAACTATATTTGGTGCTACAGTAGTTAACTCTCACTGTATGTAAAAGTTAGTTGTAAAAGGCAAGCAACTACATATGAGGTATACTTTTTCCTCAGTATTACATAAGCTGAATAAAAAAGAAAATAGATGATTGCGACTTTTTATCTGTGTCTGTTATGACTTTTTTCTCACAATTGAGATATAAACTCACAGTTGCCAAGTTATAAAGTCCAACGCTGAGGGGAAAGACAAGTCGTTTTCTTAAAATTGCATTACTGTATAAACTATAAACTTATACGAATCTAAAAATCACGCAGTTCTGAGAGAGAAGTCTCATTTCTCAAATTTCTGTGAATGCAAACAAAAAATGTTGATTCATGTAAATGCTCTGTATGAAGTCAGACACTTTAAAAAGTAGATTGAATTAGGAATGATGTATTTATCCCGCACTGTTCTTAAATTTGCATCATCATACAATTTCATTTTATCAATTTTTTTGTATCCTCATCCTCTGGCTTACATTAGATTTTGACCCAATGCAACTTTGCAAATGTCCTGTAAGTTTTTGGTCTTTTTCACATCTTGACAAAATATGGACTTAAAGTGGATTCAGATGTTCATTTTATTGTGTTTAGACTAACTCATCTCCATTCTCACTTTTTATATGATGAGCGTAGCCCACTTTAGAAAATATAGTGCACACACCACTATATCTAAAGTCTAATGTAAGTCTGGAGTTAAATTGAAATGATTTAAAAAAAGATGCATATTTTAAGAGTCGTAAGAGTGAAGGATTAATACATTTTCATGAGCTTACTTTAAAAGCTTTGACTCCATTTAAAGCATTCACAGTAGTAAACATTTTTTGTTTTCACCCACATAAATATACATAAAGAATAAAAAAACAAGACCTCATAAGCTTTTTTGTACGCTTTTGGAACCAAGTTGTAAAAGCCAAAATTATTAATTGTGAGAAAGCTGAACATAATATATAATTTCTACATTTTATGATTGTTTTCTGACAGGTTTCCTCCTCCAACCACTGCTCATCTTCCACTGTTCAGAAGAAAACAGACACGTTTGTACAAATGTGTACTTGATAAAGGTAAGGTAAAGCAAGACCTCATAAGCTGCAGTCCTTTGCAACTAACTAAGTCAGTGTCATCACTACAAGAAAAAGTCCTTTAAATTGCATAAAAGTTGCACATTAGTATAGTGATTTAGTTGGTGGCACGTATGCTTTACGATATTGATTGCAGCATAAGTGTTTCGTGTTCGAGTTCAAAAAGCATATTGATCACTGGCGCCGCAGGCTTTTTGTGCAGAAATTACAGAGAAACCCAACAAAAAGTGCCACGATTTCATTGTCACTTTCATCTTAACAATGTTTTCTCATTGCATTTGTGTAAAACTGTTTCAGCGCCTCAAGCTCCAGTCTATCGGCTAGCTTTTATTTGCGACATGAACTCACATTGAGGCTTGAATCTCAGTAAGGCACATCAAAACATGCTTTTCACTAATACAGAGGTCTGTAGTTAATTGAGAGCGCTTCATAAATGTGTCTGATTTATAATAGGACATAAAGTGATTCCTTCCATAAACCACCAGTGCAATCTACGGTCTAATTACAACAACACCATAAATCACGAATAAATCTGAGGAAAACACAATATAAACAAACTAAACTTTGCTGGAAAGTAAACAGCGTTAAAACTATGAAAAGCAGCAGAACGGAGTCATAAAAGCTCATTTAAAGGCTGATATTATGAAGATCATAGAAAATTACTGCGGTCTATAGATAGTAAGCAATCCATTATTGGTGTGTAATGGGCAGGAAGCTGTGTTATGATCTCTAAAGTTTATCATTCTAGTGGCCTTCGCTTGCTGAAGATGTCATGTGACAAACTCAACAAGAAAGTTGAATAGAAATCATAAGGTGACTTATTCATAAAGTTAAAGGTAATGCATGTGGGACTAAATAGGATTTTATGATTGTTTTCTAACAGGTTTCTTTTTCCAAACTCTTCATTTTCCATTGCTCAGAAATATGGATGCACAAAGGACTATAAAAACAGGCCTAGTTCTAAAAAAAAAAAAGACTTTTTAATATGACTTTTGTTTTATGTTTCAATAGAAAAGATGTTCATACTGGAAAAACAAGGACACGTTTAACAATGAAAAGCAACATGCCTCATATTTCACAGACTTTGTAGAATGTAGTATTTAGTCATTGAAAATTAATGGCCAATCACAAGTTTTTGTTTTTTCTCTTTTAAACAGTTTAGTATCCTCCATGCATGTGATTTAGTCAGTGGCGGTTTTAGGCATGGGCGAACGGGGCAGTCACCCGGGGCGGCATCTTTTCATTACGCATGGGGGGCGGCACAAGTACTAATTGGGGGGAAAAAATCATCTAAGTGGTTTTCTATTATCTATTATAGCCTACCTTTGACTATGGCGTTTAAATAGCCTAGTTTCAGATTTAGCACACATAAAAACTAGAAGTGCGCGTATGTGCACGGAAAACCATTCTCGTGAGGGAGCATTTCTGCACCGCGAGAGCACAGAAGTTCAGAAGTGCGCTCTCGCGAGAATGGCGCTAAGTAGCGTTCGCTCCACCCTCTGTGCTCTCTCAACCCCTCAACCCCTGCTCGCTCCTCAAGTACACTTTTGAGACTTAGGAAGAAAGGATCAAATGTCAGATCTCTCCGCTCTTGTGATTGGTCATTTTCAACACATACTGCTTGTCATGACTTTAGGAACAGTGTGTTTTTGTGTGTGGGTGTTTTTTGAAATTAATAATTAATCCTTTATGAACAACAATACAACACCAATACATATTTGTATATAGAATATAAAAATCAGGTATAAAACATGAAACATAATGAATAGTCTAGTCATTTCAATAATTAAGAATCAATTTAGAATACTATAAATCCGTTTTTGACATTATTTCTTCATATCATACATTAAAGCCAATTTTTAAAAAGAAAAAAATACACAACGGCATGCACTACCCGTCTTTACCATGTCAAACATCAGTCAATTATTGCTACATAATTTTTCATATCTGACAATTTCATATGGATAATAAGTTTTGGGATATTATTTTTTGGTAGCAGCTATTTAAGCCAAGAGCACATAGCATTTTCTGATATTTATACCACTTTTTTTTTTTGCACATCATTAAATAGATGCCATGGTTGACACCTTTACTGGGAAAAGTCCTCCCCAACCCTACCCAATACTTTATTTTCAACTTTTTGATTATTTCTTTTATTTTTATTTAAAATCGATGCTTTTCTGATGTTATTTGAAATTATAAAAGGGTTGGGGAAAATATATATATATAATTCAAAATATAATATAAATGTAAATTAAATGTTCTTAATTGTGTGCCTTTGTCATTTTGATTAGTTTTGTTAAAAATATGTTTATATAGCTATAATATTTTTTTTTATTTCAGTTGTAGTTTTTAATGATTGAAATACAAATTTTGCATGTGATATTTTTATTTCAGCTTTATAATTCAGTTAAAATACTTTGTTATAGTTTTAGCTTTATTTTAACTACTAAACAGAAATATAGTTAGATACTGTTCTAATTTTTCATAAACATTTTGAATAGTTTTTTTTTTCATATTTTGTTTTTATTTTAATTGTAGTTAGGATTTTAGTACTTTTTTAGGGAGTTTTTGTCATTTTTATTTATTTTTGTAAGTCTGTATAATTTCTATTTAGTTTAAGTATTAGTTATTTTAGGACATCATTATAAACTAAATGAAGTATTTTTATTTTGACTTTTAGTTCTGTTGTAACTACGGAGCATTTAGAATGGTAATAGGTTAATGTGTACGGTCTTGACAGATCTGCTGCGCTCCTTCAGCTGAGCAAGTACCACGACGTACTACTACCAAATACATCCACAGACATGCTGCTTTGTGCATGTAAGAAATATTGCTGCTTCGCATATAACAAATATAAAATAACACCTATTTTACATTCATGATATTATCCCATAGCAGATCTATACAGTTGGAGCTGGGGAAGGGGGAGGGTTTCTAAAGTGCGCTGCAACTCCTTCAGCAAGTACTAGCCAGGTATTCGAACATTGAGCAGCAAGCTCATTGACCACTGATGTGAACAGAAACCAATCAGCTGTGCCACATGTGAATGATGATGTAATTTGATAATGTCGGATAGAGTTAGGACCTGTTCGTCAGCGCTATCATGAGTGTTTTATTTAACTACAGTTACTAAGATCTTGATTTAAAGTACCCCTGTTGAGGATTAAAAATGAGCTTTCATGCAGTGTGTAACACAGTTTTAAATCTTAAAGTGCACCGTGTATAAAGTTATTGTTTCTCAAAACAAATAGTCGACTCTGAATCATTGAATTGAGTCGTTTAAAAAAAAAAATTCAAGCTGTTTTATACTGACGTCAGCTTGAAACATGAGCATATTGTCCGCCTACTTTTCCCATTGGTCTAAATGAAAATGCAATTAAAAAACGCTAGTAGCGCTGCGCTCACAAATGCTGCTTTATCAGGCTTTACAGGTGACATGAAATGAAAATGAGTCCAATTGGGCCAATTAAAATTTTCTTTACCTATAGTAGGTCCATAGGAATGTTTAAAATAAACAATTAGTCACCTTCATTACTTTCCCAAGGCACTGTTTTTGTTTTGTTAGAAACAAAAGGAGAAGTTTAGAAGAATATATGAGCTGCTTTTTACATGCAATGATATAAATAGTCCATATGACTCATGCACTCCATTCCAAGTCTCTGAAGGAACACATATGTTACTTAATGAAATTAAGTATCATTGCATCGAAAGAAAGAGTTTAAACATTCTAAATTCCTCCTTTTGTATTTCACAGAAGAAAGTCGATAATGACAGAATATTCCGTTTTGGTGCTATTACTTTAAAAACCATTTAGGCACAAACAGCAGCAGAGGAGATACAAAGACAGACGAAAGCATGAAACACAAAGATACGAAGTCGCATTATTGTGCCGTAATCCTGTTAGCGCAGGAAACACACCGTCATTGACTTCTCCACCCCACCATTCACTCCAAACCAAGAGCATGTGCTCCATCCAGCACAACTCATTAATGATCCATGCTGGGACAATCCTTTATTATCCGAGCCATATTTAATATTCAACCAGCATGGGAAATCAATGCTCGTTTATGCTGAACTCATTTCACTTGATATACCTTCTCTGAGCTCGGAGAAGAACAATAAAATGTCAAAAACTCAATGATGGTTGCCTCATTGTGGAAATAGATGCACGTGTCCGTCCATAAATGTTGTTCAAAGTGCTCCATTATGCAGTCTTTCCTGTATGGTTGACCAAATTCAGATCATCTTGCATCTGGAAAGCAGAAAATGACAGTGCTCTTGCCTATATGCGGCTCCTATTAGCATTAATACTGTACCATCTGTTAGTCATCAGGAGAAGTCACTCATGCCTTAATAGTCTGTCTTTATGTATCATAAACATTTTAAGCTCAAAGCTGTCATAGATGATTAAGTGTTCCATTATCTTTGCTTTTCTTCTCCAAGTTGGTCGTTTGATGTGAAACTCTTCTCAGAGCTTTCGAGAGAGATCTAAGGACGAAGGTTTATTCCATTAAAGTGATACGCCACCACAAGCAGCGTGTTTTACCATGGGAAATGGCTTCAGAAACCCCTGAACCGTGGTAAAATCGCAGTAATGCATGACCTCGGGTGTTTTTCACTTTTAGAATTGTGGTTTATCAGTGTGTTTTATTATTAAAACCATGCTGAAAACAGACTCGTGCTCCGTTTCTTTAGGAAACTAAGAAAATTTCGGTCCATGTGGCGAAAAATGAATAATCTGTAGAACTGTTTGTGAAGCGTGTTGTCGGGTACGAGAGCACCTGCTCATCAAAAGAGTAATATGAATGCACAGTGGGGTGGTGTGGGTTTAGCTTCACCAGCTGCCATCTGCTATCAATATCATTAGCATTCGCCATGACCAATTGTAATATTAGATTATTGAATACCCAGAGGGTGATGAATACAAGCACAAAATTCTGCATATCATTACAGCATGTGAAATATAGAGAAGGATCTGCTCAGGCTACATCCTTTTACATTCCAAATGTGCCTTCAATTCGTGACTTGCCTTATGTTGCGTATCTTGTGTAGTGCATGTCACAAGGTGAGCTTTATCGCAAGACTTTTCTGGAGCTCTTATGTATCATGCAAATATCAACTTCATTTCAACATGTTGTTATTGTTTACTAAACCTATTATAAACAATTTCTGATAATCCAAAGAAAGTATAAATATTAGAAGAAAAGAACATTTCAGATTTGCCTTTGCAACTAACTGGAATTAAATATTAAAAATATCAGTACTAAAATGACAAATAAAGAAACTGAAAGAAAAATTAATGAAAGATAAAGTAGACTGATCAAATTAACAAAATTACTAAAACTATAATGAAAAAAGTAAAAGTTTAAATATATATAATACAAAAATTACACAGCTGGGAAGTACAGATGGGAAAACAAACTGAAGATCTGTACGCCAACAAATCTGATATCAAATACGTAATATAAAGATAAAAATACTTAGTACTTAATAGTGCTTTTAAATAAATATATAAATAAAAAATTCATTGCATAAATCAATGGGAAAAATATATTTTATTTATAAACAAATATTAAACAATAATATAAATACAAATATATATGTACATAAACTTAAGTAAATAAACTATAAAGTAAATGTCTATAGCAGCACAGATTGTTTGAAATAGCAAGAATCTGATTAGAAATCATCTCGCAAATCTGTGATGTCACTTAAGTTCGATTTTTCAGGAAAAGGTTTGCGAGCGATAGCTCGATGGTATTTAATAAACAGATATCTATAAGAGCATATAGGGTCTTCAGTTGTTTTTTCAGATCAGATTGCATTAAAAACAATGAACGGAATTTTTTTTAGGTCTGACACGCATATCGTAACGAAAACAACTCGACCACATGGCCTTTTCACATGATGTCTGTCACCTGAACTCAACTCAGACCAAACCCTTTACAGTGACTGACTGAACCTCTTCCTGTCATGTAGAAGAACTCAGACATGTCTGAAGACACGTGATCAGCTTTTGAAGAAAACATTTGACATGCCCTGTGTTCACCAATTGGAGCAAAGCTCAGCAGACTATCTTTAATTCAGACATCGTTGAGGTTTTGCATTAAATATGCACCACTAGCCATCTGCTGCACTCTTCAGCGCTGGACGCTGTGAGGCCTACTGCAAAAACCATATCTATGCAATATGGCTGATTTTAAGACAAGGCACTACATCGTTTTTGTTTTTTTTTATTAGTTTTTTTTATTACAAACTAGTTTGTTTCTGTAATTTAGTTGAATAGAGGTAAGAAAGCATTAAAAATACACATGCAAGTGTTTATTTTATTATTTATCTGGTTAATTTGCACTGATATATTTCAATACCAATACATATCTTTACTTTTTTTTTTTGTGCACTGACCAAAAATGTCTAATTTAGCACATACATCAGAGTTTTGTACCATGACTGTTTCATGATATGATATATTATCATACTTTAATGTAATATTTTATCAATAAAAAATATTATGGTAGCACTTTCTGTGAAGCCTGTGTTTATAATACATTATAATGATTGCATAATGCATTATAAAAAAACCTTATAATGTGTCTCATGAATAATCATAAAAACAATTATAATACATTATAATATTTACATATGTGTGATTATAACTTTTAAGAGTGTGATTATTTTTTACACACAATAAACACCATATTAAATCTACTTTATTTAGAATGGACTATATCATATCTTGTTTATTTAAGATCTTCACAGTACCTTACAACATCTTGTGAGTGGTTAGGTGCTTCCTGTGAGGATAATATTGTGGCTAATGTGAGCTAGCTCATACTTTCAACTGAAAAATAACATGTAGTTGCAGAGTTACTATCAACAGCTGTCTGAAGGGCACCATCAAAATAATCAAACAAAGTAATAATAAAATCAAAAGAAATAAAAGCAAATATGTCATATTACACATTCACCTGACCTGATATCTGATTGTATGGCTGTGATTATATTATCACTTATAAGTGGTATTTATGTAATGTAACAGATGTAAAATGGCAAGATATGAGACTTATAATGCATTATAGATAAAATATTATATATATATATTAATATATAATCCATTGTAAGTTATAAATTATCATACTCTTAAAAACTATAACCACTAAGTAAAAATTGTAACACATTGAAACTGTTCTTATGAAGATTCATGACATGATACAGTAAATTCTAAAGTTATTTATAATGCATTGTGCATTTGTTAAATGGTATAAATGGTGCATATTTATTATGCAATGCCTCATTTGTTTATTTACAACTTCATTTTTAAAATTATTATTATCTATTAGTTACAATTAATTTTATTCAACTACATTATCTTGCCTTAAACATGCTTATTTACTACTAAATATTTGTGAAATTGCATTACCATCATTTTTAATCATATTAAAATGTATTTTTTTATATGCAAGTTCTAAATGCATTAGATTAATATAAGATATTAATGAAACTTGACTTTTTAACTAATATTTCTGCTGAGAACGCTGGCCAATACTGTGCAATACGAACAGGTGATTTCCAGCATTTCTTTTTTTCAGCCTTGCCTTTTGTGCTCAGTATGTGAACTTCACCCTGTTGAGCCTTTGTCAGTAATGGTGCCATTCTCAATACAAATATATTTGCAACATGCTTTTGTGGAGTGCAGCATATACCCCTGAAAACCACATGGGTGTATCGCTGACAGATTGACAGTTTGAGGCTTTCATTTCGAGGGGCTGGAAAGAAGTCGAGCTGGTGGTTCTCAGGAAGTCGGTCTGTCACACCCTTTGAACATCAAACGAGCCGGTGTGTGCTGGTTGAACAGTAGCTGAAGTCTGGTGATGTCAACAGGACACACAGTGACCTTTAGAGAAAGCAGATGCTGAAGCTGTTCTTTTGCATTGCTGAGGGTGAAATTTTCGATTTTTATTTGCACGTGTGTATATATACTGAGCTTAACAAGTGCAAACTAAAGTTCCTGGAAGAAAAGCATCTGCCACTTGACTTAACGCCACTTGAATGCGTTATTATTGATATCTTTAAAAAGGGCTGTTTTAGAAGCAACACTAAGGAAAAGTTGATTTACATTGCATGTGTGCCATAAAATGATGCTGGATTTAACCTGAGTTGCACATTTAGGATGTTACAGTATGTTTAAGTTGATAGCTTAATAGACTTTTTTTTCCCATCTTTACTTTTGTATAGCGTACGTTAAGAAGTTAAACATACATTGTGACCAGCGATATTGTAGTTTATTTATTTATTTGTTTGTTTGTTTCCTTTTTTCATTTTAATCTTAGTTTTAAAATGTTTATTTTCTTAATGTGTAAATATTTTAATAATTTGTATTGTATTTATTGTACATTTATATATTTATAAACTTAATCTTGTTTATGTTTTTAATATTTTATTTAATTTATTATTGTTTAATGTATTTACAGTAATAACTTTTTATATAGTTTGTTT
>JAUMHP010000070.1:19351232-19368407 GCA_032361065.1 Enteromius trimaculatus | reverse complement strand
TTTTTTTACCAATTTGCTGTAAAGTGTCCATTGACCAAATTTCGTTTTTTTTTTTTTGTTTTTGTTTAAAGTTTTTTTTGTTTGTTTGTTTTTTTAATCTAAGCTTAAGTACAAATGGCTTAAAGTCAAATAGATAGGTAGATAGATTTTTTTTTTAATGTAAGTTTTTGTATGCAAGATATAGCTAAAGAATCATTGGCTTGAACTAAAAACAATAGAAGTTACAGTGAAAGTTGAGTTATCAATATTGTTAACTTATGTCATGTACAGGTGAAAAGCTAGCAGACTTTTTCATGAGCGTCCTTGAAGTAGAGTACAGGTGGATTGTTATCCCAGGACCTATTCACGTATTTGACAGCGTGTCTGAATTTAAGGCTGAGGGTTTTATTGTAGCGTCGGCTTCTCATTGAAATAATTTATGTGGATTGCACAGATGTTGTTCAGATCCTTGTTTTTTCCACTCAATTACAGAATCCATCTTGCTGTTTTAATTATCCTATGAAAAGCCCATCTTCCTCTCCCACTCCTCTTTTTAAGCTCATATTAAGTCCCCCTGTATGGTCTGGAACTCTTTCAATGTGCCATCTCCATCTTTGCGCCTTCTCTCCCATAGTATTGTGCATTGTTTGTGTTGGCACCTTAGGTTTGTCGAGGGGTTTGATGGAAACGCTTTGTCACCGCTTTTTGGATGATGCTCAACTGAACCGAAAGCAAATCCATCATGTTATGTTTTACTTCAAGACAAAATGAAATCAAAATTGCCCATATTTACTTTCTTAATGCACGTTCCAGGTCTTATTGTGCACGGTTTATCACATTATTCACTATAACGAATTTCCTTCTCAGCTGATGTCACAAAGGCTTCTTTTCCACATGACGTATAAAGACAACTTTTTATCTAATTATTTTCCCTTGGACTCTTAGATTTGAACAAATATGCAAATATTTTAAAACATACCTCAAAACAGAATGTATAAATGGTCCCGTAACTCACATACAAGCTACTATTTGACTCTTCATTTCTTTATTATTTAGATATCACAATAGCAGCTACCTCTTGGGGATAAAGTCCTGCAAAAAAAGATAATTAGTACATATTATAGCTTTTTGTTAGAGACTGCAATTTTGGTTGATATTATGAAATTTTTGTTAGGTTATATATATATATATATAATTATTATTATTAAAAAAATTGCTTCAATTAACTCCAATCAAATTTAATTTCCTTTAAGATTATTTAATTTATTTATTTATTATTATTTATTTATTTTTTATTATTGAAATAATAGGGGGGTCCCAGCATAAAAATGATATTTCTTATTTGATATTCACTAAAATTGAATGATATTCACAGTTGCAACTTATAAATGTACTTTTTGAATATGAACATTAATTAGTTGTTTTTTTAGCACATTTCATATAAAAGCAGGACTCTTTATTTAAATTATTTAATTGTACGTTTTTAATTGATAGTATTTTTTTTTCTTATTCTAAATTTTTATTTGTCTGAATATTAATTATAGTTTTATCAGTTTAGTTTTAAGATGAAGATTTTATAATTTTTTTTTTTAATAATATTTATTATTTATTTATTTTATTTATTTATTTATTTTTTTCTTAATTGAACATTGAGGGGATTTTATTTATTTATTTATTTTTTCAAATATAATTCATTTTCATTTTATTTTATCCATATAAGTCAAACTCTAAATGGAAATAATAATACATAATATATAATAAAAATAATAAATAATAATAAAACAAGGCTTTTGCTTAAATGAAGTTGAATTATGTAGAAAGTTTTTGCTTTCCTGTCATTCTACTTTCTCGATCTTCTGTATTTTAGCTCTGCTTTCCATTGTTGTTGTTTTGGTACTCCCCAATCATTACAGGAGAGCTGCTAGATTTCCATATTCGTCTTGAAGACTCTAGCGTGAGCTTTTCACAACAGGAGACGTGCTCTCCAAGTACAGTACAGAGCCAATGCTCTCGTAGTTAGCCATGCTGCATTGTGGGGGAAAAAAAATGTGGCGTACATTCAAGCCTGGAGCTAAACGTGGTGCTTTGACGGCTCGCTCCAGACCGTACCTGACATTTGTCCCCAGTCCGACCGGATACGGCATGAAAAATTCACAGAGACGAGGAGCTGGAGGAAATCGACATTTCTCCTGCGACTTTCACTTCAGGGAGAGCAAGGTGAGCAGAACTCACGCTTGTCATGGATGCACGCTCCTGACAAACATAAGTAGATGCTAATGGCGAATTCGTGACAGAGCAGAGTCCCACCACCATATGGCTAATTGCCACAACAATATCTTCAGTGTTATTAATCACGTTTTCATAGTGTGCCATGATAATTGGAATAATTAGAGCGAGAGCAGACACAGGCCTCGCTCTCTCTTTTAACATCTCACTGAGACCAGAGCTTCTCCACCTCCCCCTCCTTTGTTTATACATTCTTTATGGATTTTCACCTACGTCCATATGTTGTGCATTTTTCCTGCTTCTATAGAAACTCTTACTTTCTGTCCCCTCCTCATCTCTGATGATAGGCTCATCTCATCTCCTGGTGTTGTGTAGGTTGTCCTCTGGAAAGCGTTGAGTATAATTAATGGATGGAGGTTGTCTCAGGGTGGGGTCGGGCTCATAGGTAGCTAAATGAGGCCATTGCACGCCCCGCT
The DNA here is from genome assembly GCA_032361065.1 of Enteromius trimaculatus. NCBI lineage: Eukaryota > Metazoa > Chordata > Actinopteri > Cypriniformes > Cyprinidae > Enteromius > Enteromius trimaculatus. The sequence continues at coordinate 19,365,726 of JAUMHP010000070.1, read as the reverse complement.
GCTGATTACCAATGGCAAAAAGATGCTTAACTCATCCCTTCAGTCAACATAAAGAAGTACTGTAGTTCACAAAAAAATGACAATTCTGGTGCTATATATGTTGTTCCAAAACTGTATTGTTATTTTTTGAATGTTATTAATGTTATTTAGAATTTTGGCCTTGAATTTAAAAAAAATAATAATAAAATAGAAAATAATTCTGCATAAAAGTGCTTGTTCGTATCATACAGTAGTGTGGGGTCGTGATGGGGTAACAGATTCAAAGTTTGGTTGACATTCAGTGAAAAGCTCCTCCTTAGCTATAATTCTTAGTTTTCACTTTTGAATATGAATTTTTTAGTTTAAGCAGAGGAGAAGAAGATTTCTGGGTTTCTCCGCAGTGGAAGTCGTCAGAATTAGGTTAACTTAAGGAGCAGTGAATGGGAGAGTATATATTTTTTGTATTCCCATTTGCTCAAATAGCTGAAGAAAAACTCTACAATAGACTTTCAAAAAAATGACTGAGACTGATAACAGCAGTCAAAAAAAGACTGATATCAAATGTACTGTCCCTCCCATAAATGCTGCGTTAGAAACACCCTCGTATTAGCTTAAACTTTTTTTTGGTAATTTGATGCATTTTTTGTAAAAATACAAATATGAACAACTTTTGAGGATTTATGATGCCAGTGACCGTTAAACATGGCATCGAGGTCTTGTGAAAAGGGTCTATTCATTGCCTTTCTGCATTTATTTTATATTTATTACCTTTTATTTTATTTGATTAACTTCCTTTATAGAAAATGGCATATATACATTTTGACCATGTCTTTCAGGCTCCAAAATGGAGATTTAAAAAACATAATGAAATATGCTTATGTAAAGACCTGAAGAAACTTTGGCTTATATTTACTGAAAATCTTCCTCTCAGCTACAAAAATCAGATTTTTAAATTTGAACATGAATTAATTTTTAAAGCTTTATCAGAGGGCAAGATTATTATTGCTATCATTATTATTTAGTTAAAATATTTTTTTAATTATTATTTTAGGTCTTTGCAGTTTTAACTACTGCATAGTTTACCCATTTCTTTAAAGAAAAATGGCATATATAAATCTACATTTGCACCATGTCTATTAAGCTCTACATTTGATATGTAAAAAAATAAAATAAATAATAATAATAATAAAAACGTAAAATATATACTAATATTGCAAGAGGGACAAAATCATTTTTGATTGTTATTCACTCAAAACTCTCAAATCAAATGTTTGAACCTAAATAGGAATATTTAATATTTAAAATATAATCACAAAGGGAAAATTATTCCTTATTGACTTCATTTCAGATTTTATTGATCTATTTTACTAGTTTCACTGCTTAGTTTAACATTCTGGCGTACATAAATCTTTAATTTAATTTCTTTACAATATCTATCTCACACTTCACCAAAAAGGACACTGTTGGATAAACATCCAGTTCTTATGTTTTCTACAGTAACCAAGGTGGTCAAAGGCCACAAAATGAGTCTTACAGCATTCTAATACTCATAACCGCATCATTTCCAATCTTTACCAGCTGTTATACTCGTCCTGCGGGCGAACACGATCTTTTTCCTGCAAACAAACGCCGTCTGGTTTGCGTTTCATCTTTAGTGTGCAATACTTTCACTAATATAATTTCTTCCTCAGAGAAACCAGCTGACACGCAAACAACGAGACCATCAAGGACAAAGTCAGACGCCTGGTTGCTTCCGCAGCTCAAGTGCTGAAAACAAGACGCTAGAGGTGGGCGTTATGACCAAAAAAATCTTAAATCATGCTACGAGTAATTTTAGATCTGACTAACAGTGGGATAAACAGTATAGCGAGCAGTCAGTTCACTTCCTACTTGATTTATTTAGTTTGCACTGATGGCATCAGGTTTTTTATGCCTGTTATCATCTCTCTATTGCTCTTATTTGCCACATCGCGCACAATCAAGTCCGGCCTTGTGTTGTCATGGCTGGCGGTTTGCTCTGACAGGTTATGTTTAGAGCTGAGTAAGTGGGCACTTGTGCGGCATAAGCAGAAAGCAGCGCTGCTCTAACAGCTGTCGGCGGGCGCACGGCCTCTCCTCTCCTTCACACTTCCTCCGACAGTAATGCGCCCGGAAACGGAGAAAAGCAGCTGCCTGTCTGACCATAAAGCCGGGAGCAGGGGCGTTAATTGTTTTCCCCGCTGAGAAGGAATTAGTTCAGGCCAACCACCAGCTCAAACTCCAGGGAGAAGCGAGATGGGTGGTGGGCCGTTTTGGCAGAGCCGGAGAGGAGAGTGGGGGCAGGCCCAGCCCAAACTCGATTAGACCGTGTGGGGAAGGCGTGGAGATCTCGTTCCAGGATGTCCACACACATGCCCAATCCCATCTCAGGTTACTCCAACCACAACGGAAAGCGAGAAAGATAAATAACCAACCCAGACAAAGATAAAGAGACTGTATAGGTGGTGAGTGACTCCATATGATGTATTATAAAACTAAGTTCCAGCACTCAGTGGCTGATATATGCAAACGTACAGCTGCTGAATTTCAATATTTTGGTGGAGTGAAACTCGCAGAATATGGTGTTATTGTTTATCATAAATGTAACTAATTATTGAATACTATTGCCTTTTATTAGAGAAATAATAAAAACGTTTTGGATTTTTGCATTATGTGGGTATTTATATAACAAATAGACCAATTTTCATCTCTAGTTCTCATTCATTTAAAATCCAGATGCTTTTATTTTGAATTTGATGGTGATTCTCATTACTGCAATAGTTTTCTTATTAAGTTTGCATTTCTGGATTGATTTATTTTTCATTTATTCTTTGGAAAATATATGATGTCCTTTTATAGATAGATCATAATAGATTAATGCAGAAACTGAACGCTTTGTTAAACTGTCATGTAAGAGATAAAAAGACAAGATAGATAATTAAGGTAACATTTCTGTATTTGTTATATTTTTATGTAGTTGTTTATTTACTTATTTGTTTCTTCTATTTTTTATTTTTACTAAATATCTACTGTTTTAGATAGATAGATAGAAAGATTGATTGATAGATGCATATTTTGGATTTTCTTGCATTATGCCATTGTTTTCAAGACAAATAACCCCATTTTCCCCTTTAATTCTCATTACTATAATATCCAGATGTTTTTCTTTTGAGCCCCCCTCCATTATTCTCAACGTCGATTCCCATTAGATTCTCATTACTCATTTTTCTTAATTTATTTAATATTTCTAGATTTATCTGTTTATTTTTTGAAAAATATATCATGTTCCTTGCAATATGGTAATGAGATCTAAAATTCTCATGAAACTAATATTGCATTGCAAAAAAAAAAGGGAATAAATGTTCCTTTTAAAGCCCTTTTCTTTTACTAACATGTCATTACTGTATCTCTTCTCTTATTTTAGATTATTTACATACGACAAACACATGCAGAATTTGTGTGTTATATGATTATCATCATCACTTGAAAGTGTGTGTTAGTGATTCTTCTAAAGTTTTAGTTTCAGTGTCCTTTAAACATTATCACATGCACATTATGTATATATGTGAATGAATCATTTTCTCCACTTTTCAGATCACGGCTAATATTCAGGAGAGAAAACATATTCTCCCTTACTGGGGTCTCGGTGGGTGGTCAGGGAAAATGAGCAATGACAAAACGTGTCAGCTCTTGAGAGGCGTGCGATTGGCTTGTTCTCTGGAGGTGACGGTGAGGTGGCTCTTCATATTAGTTTGCTTTGCACTTAATGAGGCAGCGGGCCATGAAGGTCCAAGCACTCATAAATGATGTATTCATTAAATCAATGGTGCTTAATGATGACTGTAAAGACACAAGTGACCCGGCTTCTCCTGTTGGGCAGCCATTACCGTGGAGACTGCCAGCTGGGTGACATGGACGTTTCCACCATTTAGACTGTCAATGAGATGCTTAAGACTAATAAATTACTCCACTTCAGCTGTGTGGAGGTTTTTACGGGGCGGGTGGAGGAGGAGGAGGGTGTCACTGGGTCTGCAGGTGGAACTGTCGCATATTTTTAGAGCTAAATTATGAGTTTGAACACTTTTGAAGCCATTATTTTATTCATTTCATCTATCTGTTTATTTTGTTCTACAGTCTCTGTCTGTGTTGTTCTATAGTCTAGTCCTGCTATGTCTGTTCTGTCTATTTACTCTACAGTCTCTCTATCTATCTTGACGTTTCTTGATTCGTTCTAATTTTGTGAATATTTTAAACCGATATCAGAGGTCAGGGAAACAGCAGGTCCTTTATGTCATCCCAGTTGGCCTGATACCAGAGAGATTCCACCTGGGACGGTGAAGAAAACGACACCTGCTCTTAATTGTAAGTGTTTAACACAGACATTTTCGGATGCCATAATTCACACGATTGAAATAATTTGCGCTCAGTTAATTTTAGGGCATTTACGCGTTCTTTTGCAATGTGTTACCTATCCTCTTTCCTCTGGAGTCATCTCTCCCTGCGGATCCCAGCCGAGCACATTAGAGGAAAAATACCGCCTCTCCTTCTCTCTCTCGTCACCGAGCAGGTCTGCAGGCGTAATATCTAAGTTGTCAGGAGCGGTAAATAAGCAGACTGATATGTATTATCTCTGTAATGGCTCCAGGACTGCATTTCACTGGTCTGATGCTGTCGTTAATAGTCAAGGATTTCGATTTGGTACAAATCCCAAAGGTGACACTAATGTATCCAAATATATTTGCAACAGATGTTAGTTTTTATTTTTAATGATGGAACAAGAGTTTAAGATTTTCATTATCATCAAACAGCCAGTTTTTAAATGAGGCCTTTGTCGGCAGTATAATGTGAGAAGTGTACCACCTACTGGTCACAAATTGCTTTTCAACACCATCATTAGGTTGCACCGTAGTATGTCAACATTAGTACAGTAAGATGAAATCATCTTTGAGAGGAGCAAAATAATGGAATTATGTCATTTGTGTATAACCTGTGGTGTTTTGATTTACGTATAATGCATGGAATATTACACCGTTTAACCGTATTTCTTATGATTTTCTTACTGTGATGCATCCTGATCTATAGAATATGAAGCTGTTTAGCTTTGGACATCAACCCAAAACACACATTTTTACCAAGTGACAGGTGCATTTGCGGTGAAAATGGTTTGATTGGATGCACTTGTTAAAGCTGATATGGCTGCTGTCTTAAATGTGCATGGTTTTTCAGAATCAGTTGCTCTTCATTATTCACATTCAGTGCTGTTGTCCACTAAATTGAGAAGCACTGCCTTAAATGAAAGCATCCCTTTGTTTGCTTCGATGTGATGTGTTTGTGACAGAGGTCTGTCTTCCTACGCTTAGCTTTAACAGTATAATAGAAGTTTTATGTTAAAATATTGGGGATCACTTTATTTTATGGTTACACATATGAGCTGCTTATCAGCATGAACTTATTAGTATTAGCAATTTATTAACATAATAATGCCTTATTCTACATCCCTAATCCTAACCAATTCCTAAACTTAACAACTACTGCACTAACTATTAATAAGCAGCAAATTAAGAATGTGTTGAGGGAAGAGTCAAAGTTGATAGTTAACAAGTGTTAACTATTCTGAAGTGTTCCCATATATAGTTATAGAGGTTGAATAAAGGCTGCATCCCAGTTTTCATACAGTCCTTCCTAAATAGTATGTGAGGTTCGGATTGTCACATCATAAATTGCAGCTGTTGCAATAGTATGCTAAAAATACCTGGCAGATTTTTCAAGTGAACCCAACCATGTATGTTTTTGGGTTGATATTTCCCAAAATCCCTCACACTACAGAAGAGGAGGTTGTTAATCCGTAACAGTAAGGGAAGTAATTTAATGTGTTTGATATTAACTGTGCAAACATGACAAGGTGCTCTGTTGTATCAAGATGCAATTTTATAATGTTTTAAACTGCACTAGATTAATAATAAGTCATGATCGGCTTCTTTATTCATTCTTAATCATTTAATCTTGCCTATGGCACCAAGTCAAAGAAAAAAACAGGTGCGTGACGCCTCTGGAAGTGTGTGAATTGGGACGCATCCTTGGACTATTTTGAGATACGAGCAGAGCGTAACAATACAGCCCTCCTCCTGTTTCCTCTCTCTCTCTCTCTCTCTCTCTCTCTCTCAGACAGGACAATGAGACTTGTTTACTTTTTTGAAATCAGGAAGTATAAGCTTGTCTGCTTGTTCTTTATTCAGACACAATTAAACACGTTAGTCCTTGGATTCCTCACTGATCAGTTGGGTGTAACAGTGGGCCTGAATTCTCATTTTCATGATTTTAAACCATACTGTTCGTAAGTTTAGGTTTACGCATTTGACCAAAGTAGAATAAAAACTGCAGTATTGTGAAATATTATTAAAATGTAAAATAACTGTTTAAAAAAAAAGTGATTTATGGCTATGATCAAAGCTGTATTTTCAGCATCATTACTCCAGTCTTCAGTGTGACGTGATCCTTCAGAAATCCTTCTAATATGCTGATTTAATACTCAAGAAACATTTCTGATTATTACTGATGTTAAAAACATTATAGTTTTCATGATTCTTTAGTAAATAGGACAAAAGAACAGCATTTATGTGAAGTTATAATCTTAACCTGTCCTTTTCTGTCACGTCTCATCAATATAATGCATTTTTAAACTTTATTTATAGTGATGTTTATTTTAATTTAGGTTTATTGCAACCATTTAAATAGACTGTTACACTGTTTTTTTCGTTACAGTGTTATTGTACATTTAAGTACTAAATAATTTCCTGTCAAATCATTAATTGCACCCAAAATACGTTTGTTTGTTTTTTGCGTAATATATGTGTATACAAATTATGTATATATTATTACATACACACATACAGTTTATATTTTGAAAAAATACATGCATATATTTATATAATTTATAATATAAATATATTTAAAACATAAAAAAAATTCTGAAATATATACATGCATGTGTATTTATTTACATAATAACTATAGACATCACACATACATATATTGTGTAAACAAAAACTTTTTTTCTAACTATACAAAAGGTTCTTCACAGTGATGCCAACTTCCTGCAGAGTTTAGCTCCGACCCTAATCAAACACACCTGAAGAAGCTCAATGTCTTCAAGATCATTAGTTACAGACAGGTGTGTTTGATTAGGGTTGGAGCCAAACTCTGCAGCGGCCCTCCAGGACCGAAGTTGCCCACCCCTGCCATAGAAGAACCATTTTTGGTTCCTCAAAGAACCATCTCTTTCTTACCTTTTTATAATCCGAAGAACCTTCTTTCACCAGGATGAATCTTTTGTTCTTTATGGAACCATTTAGACAAAAAGGTTCTTCTACGGCATCCTGAAGCACCTTTCTTATTAAGAGTGAAGGGTTAGAGTTTAGGGTTAGTTCATGTAACTCACTGTTAATGAGTACTTGTAACATGCAGCAAGCACGCTCAAATTAACGGATTTGTGAATGAATCATTCAGTCGTTCAAGTTTGTTTCACTGAACTGTTATTTTGAGATCAGGACGGGAGGGCCACAGTATAACTCCGACAGAGGTTCACGAAGCCGGAGAGATACGTGGAGGACTAAGTGATCACTTTATAAATGAAAGCAGATGCCTGGAATTATGAACCGTCGCTCCGCAGATGGAGGATGTCGTTGATGAAGCGTTTCCCGACCCCACTCATGATCACTCACTTCTGATGCTGGCGTGTTTCGCCGTCACGCGTCTACCAACACAATCACGCTTGAGTGAACGGGTTAAACCTGCTCTCAGACACATGATTAGGGGCCCGTTCCCCCCGTTCCTTGGTATTTTGCATCAGAGCATCACGTTTGATTGATCTGGTTGTTGTAGCGTCTTTGATTGATGGCGGTTGTGGCACGGCACAAGCCCGCCAGCGCTTCTCCGAAAGCGAGCAGAGAAGGGCCTGTCAGTGTCATTGATCTTCTTATAAATGAAATGTTCCGTTTCCCGCTGCATTTTATTGTTAAATGCAGTTCATTAGCGACAAAGAGATTTATCACCGAAGCTCTGCGTCGAGTGAATCACTGCTCTACAACACGCTGCACGCTAGGCCGAGCCAACCTGAGGGCAAAACCATCCATCTCATGTGGGATCTTTCACAGAGAACCATGCTGACCCAAAATATGCCATCTTGTCCTTTTAGTGTGTGTGTGTGTGTGTGATATCTCTATCAAACGGTTCAGAGATAAGAAACGACTTGATCTTCTCTTAAGCTGCATCTGAACACTCATCTACTCATTCTTGCTATTATATATAATAGTATGTCACCAAACCTATAAAAGGATGCAAAAGGAAGCATGGGAATCATATAGCAAACAAACTTGTTAAACTGATGAAAATGCTCTTACTGTATATTTGAGCGTCTTCGTTGGCTGGATATTCATCAACCAACTTCATGAGGATGCTTTTAAACATTAGTGTGGGAGGAACATTTATGATGAGCACTTCATGATGCTTTTCCTTCACAATTTATATTTGACTTCAGCAATTTTTATAAAGACTTCTAAAAAAAATTGATTGCTAGTTTATATGATCTGGTGTTGTGCTATCTGGTAATATCTTAAATTCACTTTTATTTTTATATTTTCAGTTTTCTTTTTAAATGTACTTAATTTCTTTGTATAATTTTCTTTTTAAGTATATTTTTATTTTAGTTGGCAATTAAAATAAAATAAGAATGTTTTTAAATAAAAAATAATTTAGTAATTATGCTATAAGCTATTGAAGTTTAATTTATTTTTAATATTTTTATTTAGCTTCAATTTATTTGTCATTTTAATTTTATTATTTTTAATTTTAGTAATAAGCATATTTATTTCACTTTGTTACCAAGGCCACCTTTTTATTTTTAATTAAGTTTCATCTTATATTTATGTTTTATTTTATTTCAGCTTTATTTCAATTAAAATAAACAATTTTTAATACTCTGAGTTTTAGTAAAAATAATCCTGAAACATTAAAATAAATCGGTTTAATTTCACTAGAAAGTGTTTTTTATATACTTTTCAGTATTTAAGTACTCATGATTATTTTGTGATATATTATTCTCTCACATTTTTTTTTTCTTTCACAGACCTGCAAAGCTGCCAAAGGATGTGGTTAAATGAAGGCCTTCACGCACTACCAAGGTATTGCCATTTAAAACCAATACTGTACATTGACACCACATTTGTAGTTTTTCTGTAGCTGTAAAGTTGCAAGTTTTTACCTATGTGCTTCACTTCTGAAGTGACTTTCATCTTTAGTCTTCCATTTATGCAATAATGCAATATTTCCATTCTCTCTCAAATGGCGAGCACAAAGCTGCACCTCTGTTTACTGCTGTTAAACATCTTTTGTGTGTGAGTGATTAGATGGTAAACTTTCCTCTCAATGAGACGAGGATTTGTCCTAAGCATCGCGTGAGATGTCACTCCGACACGCGTAAAAACAGTAATAAAGATGAATGATTCACTGACCACTGCGCAGGATTGATTTACTGTTCGCACGAGAGGACTTGCTGAGTTTGGTGGTTGTTGCGTAGTACTTTAGTTTTTTCCCCACTTTTTCTTCACTGATTTTGAGAAACAATCTGTAGAATAAATTTAAAATCACTCTTATTGGTCCGTGAATATATTGTCAGATCACCAAACTTGATGAACCTGGTGAAGTGGTCAGTGGCCGGAAAGATAGGAGAAAAAATCGTGGTATTTTAAAAGTGTGATTTCCAAGCCTGAATAAGACGGGGAAATTAAATAGTAATAACTATTTATAAACAAAAATTTTAAAAATATATTTACTCATTTAAAAACATTTTCAGCTAGTTCTAACCATTTCTTTCATTAGAAAAAAACAAGGATGTTAATTGAAACTGAAATGAAATAAATATGAAAAACAAATTCATCTTTAGAACAACTGAAATACTAAAATTAACCTAAACTAATGAATAAAAGTCTAAAAATACTGTATAGACATATAAGACATTGACTAAAAATTAAAGCGTCAACAAATAAAATATACTTTAAAATTGATCAAATTAAGAATAAAAAATAAAATATAACTAAATATCCCCAAAACTGTAACAGTACTTTATATCAGTGATACTAAAACAACACTGCTGTGACTTTTAGACAATTATATAAATATAAATATATATACCTACAGTGTTAACGCATTACAAGTAACTTGAGTTAAGATGTATTACTTTTTCCAAGGAACTAGTGAAGTAATGCATTACTTTTTAATTTTAGAGTAATAAAACTCTTACTAGTATTACTTTTTTTTTTTTCATGACATGTTGCGAGAAATCAGAAATACAGAGCATTGTGTGCCGTGTACAGTGTAGTTCTAAATGTGATTCATTCATCTCACTCTCAAAAAACAGATTTAGTATTCATCAAAATGAATTAAAATAAACTCTAAAATAATCATTTTATTAACCGATATCTTTGCTGCTGACCTCTGATGATCCAGTTTAACCATACTTACAAGCAAAAATGACATTCATAGTTTTTTTTTTTTTTTTATTGCTGAAGAGTATGCTGAAAAGTAACAGTAATGTAATTAGTTACTTTTTTTAGGGAGGAACGCAATATTGTAATGCATTACTTTTATATATATATATATAATTGTTTTGTAAATCCTGTCCTCACTGGAGAAGTCATGGAAATTGCTCTAATTAAAAACATGCTGTAATTCAATTGCATGCCTGTTGGGTCATAATAAGTAATTGTTAATATTTATTTATCTACTAATATTTACACTACTATCTTACAGTTTACACTTCATACTCCATTAATTTCGAGTTAAAAACTTATTTAGCATCAACAATGGCTTTCTGCTAATATTGTTTATTAAGAATGACTCTAATCTGCCTGTCAGCCAGTATGATTTATTCATTTTTCTTTCGACAATGCTCTTCATAGACATGGAATGAGTCACTGCACACAACGGTGTGTTACCGTTACACTTAGCATGACTGTAAAACAGGGCAAAAGGTTATTCCCAGTCCAACAGGTAGATTTGGCTTGTGTTGGGAGAAGCGAGAGCAGCTCGGCTCTCATCCATATTCATCTTGTGAAATCGGGGACTGTGGCATATGGTTGGTACTCCTGTACACCCCGCAGAACGAGAGAGACAAGTTCAAAATTGGATTTAACACTTCAATTCCCCACTGACCTCATGGGCTGACACAATTACTATCCTGGAGGTGTATCGGGCAGGTCTAATCTTATTACAATAGCTGCGATCCACACGTGACGCTTCCACACACAGATCCGTCCCAGCCTGGACCTTTCACAGCCTCAAGAAATAGCAGCTCTTCCCCCCCGATGCTGAAGTGTTTTACAAGAACAGTTGATGTTGTTTGGTGTCTTTCCATATGTTCGAACCTTCTCTGAAAGCCTGTTTTTGTTAGGTGACTGTTGACGATGGGGTAATAGGGAGCGTTGTTTGGGGACTAAATCATTCTACATGTATATAATGCTGCAGGAAGAAGTCCTGAAAGCAGTAAATGCATTTGAACATTAACATAATCCTAAAGTCAGTGGGTTTTTACCTGAAATGAGGTCTGTGCTTTACACAAGAATCAGCAACACTTGTGTGTTTTTTTTAAAGCTTTTACTTGTCTTACAGAAGGAGTGTGTTAATAATTGGCTTAAAGGGACAACAGAGGTTGTGTGAGAAATTAAATCTGAACACGTACACTCATCTACGCAAACTAGTCAAACTTTGAGTGAAAATAAAGACTGAAAGTGTTGTGACCTTATTGATGGGGATGTTGAAGTCATGCGACCATGCTGTAGTTTATTTGAAGCCCAACTATTGCTTTTTTTCTTCTGTTGATAGCTGTATGTGAACATCTGGGTTGGCCTACAAAAAGCGCTCTATCCAAGATGCTTGGGATGGTTCTGAACAATAATTATAAATACTGTAATGCAACTCTGCATCTGAATACAGTGCATGTACTTAGGTAAAGAAATATGTGTGTCAGTCTGGGGTAATTAAAGTGCCCCTATTATGCCTTTTCAAATATGATATTTCATGCAGTGTGTCACGTAGCTGTATGTGAACAAACTATCTGCAAAGTTGTGACACCAACAGTGCACGATAAATAAAGTTATTGTCTATCAAAAATAATTGTCTAAACGAGTCGTCAGCAATTCAAATCTTTTTCTGTTATGGCCACACGTCATGAAGTTACATATTTGCATAATATCCGCTCACGTTCTACGTCGCGAACAACTTGCCCCGCCCGCAAACAGTACAATTTTGCACATGGATGCCATCATGTCAAGAAGACTCTGTATCCTGCTGTCAGTCAGTTATGGCAATGAGGTTATCGTTTTTCCGACACACGCTGTAGCGGTAGACCAATCATAAAAGACTGCGCCATCTGACCAATCACAGCAGTGAGAGATGACGGAGAGGCGGGGTTTGGACAGACTGATTCTTCCAACTGCTTCACACAAGTCGTTTACGAATCATTTAGAAACGGGGTAAAATTAAATCTATTTTTGGAGAAAACTAGTGTTTTTTGACCTTGCATACATGTAAATCTGTTTTAAGAGACTCATAAAGCAATATTAGCAACCTTTAAAATGGCATAATAGGGGTACTTTGAAAGTAACAAATCATGTAAAAAAACATAAAAAATAAAATAAAACATTTTTATTAAACTTTGATAATTGGCTCAATATTTTAAACAACTATAAAGATTTTTATAAAAGTCACTCTTCAATTGCAGATATATATATTTATACACACACACACACACACACACACACACACACATACACACTGTATATTACATCAGCAACATCAGGGAAGAGAGGGATGTTTGTTTTTTGGCTAACACATACTGGGGACATCTGAAGGCACATTTTTGATGCACAAAGTTGTTTTATTGTAAAACATTTTACATTTACTGAAGAAAATGCAGACTGTGTTGTAAATACTGAACAATCACTTTTTAACTGTTGATTCATTGTTACGCCTCAGTAGATTTGACTCAAATACTATATATAGACTGTAGTTTCTTGGTCACAAAATGTGACTATATTTTTTATCTTTATATAAAGGTGGAAATGTATGTCTAACTTTATCTGAACATACAGTATACTCAAGTATATGGTGATATATACTACTGTATACTACTAAGATTTAATTTAATGCGTTTTCAGGTATTTGTGAAATTTCTGAATAAAAAATGTTTCTACACCTTTTTTTCCGGCTTATGAAATGACATAGTTGAAAGTGTTTTAATGACCTAAATAAATAGCAAGTTTTATTTATTTTTTTTTTAGTTTTTCATTAAAACGTATACATATATAACTTAACACTTCAAGTTGATTCACGATTTTTGTTTTTCAATTTCGTCTCGAAGTTAACACTGCAATTAAATATTAAAGTAGCTCAGGCTCATAATACATCGGGCCTGAAGCCAGCTTTAGTCTGAGAATAATTCTTTGGGTGTGTTTGTCTGCTGATTAAGAGCTCGGGACGTCTGTCCCAGCTGGGCCGAGGTGAGCGCAGGGAGGCAGGTATCAGTGCTGACAGATCGCACTGTTAATTGCTAATTGTGTCTCTCATTAGGCGCAGGGGTGACAGGTGTTGTTAGTGTGTTGTGAGTTTTTCTGCTCTCTCTCATGACTTGTGCTGGTTCCCCAGCGCTTTACCGCAGATCGAAGCGCTAATGGCTCCCCAGAGATATCCCATCAGCCCCTTGGCACAACGCACTGAGGGTTCAGCGTTTGATACTGTGTTGCAGTCAGTCTCTCTGGGATTCCCAGCGGATTCACTGTCTATCTCTGCCGCTCTCAGGTTATACGGAGAAGTCATTCTGAAGCGGTGTGTTTGTCTAGTCATTTGGGGTGAGTGGAGTATCTAATATCAGGCCTTTGTGGATGAAATACTGTTCCCCAAAGGTCTGAAGTGTTGTTTGGTGATTAATAGGAAGCTTTTGTTCCATCAGTTACACTGGATCAAATGTCAGGCATGTTTCAGGCCACACTGTGAGTGGCAACAATGATTAAAAAATGAATCATATTAGATGGTTTCATTCTTTTTTTAATTATGTGGAAATATCAAACAGTGTGCTGTAGGATTGTAAAGCCTGTTCATATCACGTCTGATGCAACACGAAACTATATGAGCCAGTCAAGTGCTCAGTTTTGTCATTTTCAGGACAAAACAAAATAACAACTATGTAATGTTGTTGTGCTGGTTTTGGACAATTTTAATGTTAATGCATTTAAAAAAATAGTTTTCAAGGGTTTCAAAACAACTGACAATCTCGGCTCACTTTGTTTCATTTTGAACATTAAAAAAAAAAAAAAATCTCACTTAATTGTTTACCATTTCTGTGCTTTAAAAAACTGATAATGCCATTCAGTAAAACAAAACATTATTTTATAATGATGTAAATATGTTATACATGATTAGTATTATTAAATTTGAAATATTATTC
>JAUMHP010000070.1:19319585-19342870 GCA_032361065.1 Enteromius trimaculatus | reverse complement strand
ATACAATTGGATTCAGGTGCTCACCAAATAAGTACCTCAATAAACAGAATGAAGTATGTTTGTGTAGAAATTTAACACAGACTGGCATTAAATGCTTGTCGTACTCGGAGAGATACTGATTTAGGAGTAAATTGCAGTGGTCTCTTATTTTTTTCCAGAGCTGTATTTATATCATCATGTAAATAAATAGCCAAAACGCATAAAAATGTGTTTTTAGTTTAAAACATGTCCTTGGTTTTAGTTAACAGTAACAACACTGCAGCTAGCATAACTTTCCTCTCTTGATCTGGCACATGATGAAGTGAAATGAAAGAAGCTTACTTGAGTGGAATCACAGTTTCATTTTTAGTCATTAAGAGATGATCCGAAACAAATCAGCTAATCTAACTAATGGTGAGGTTTTTAATATCTACAGTCTAATTGTGCTGAAGAGAACCGCTGATGACTATAAAAAAACAGTAAAAATGTTATGAGAAACTGCAGCTAATTGGGAGGATTATGAACATTGTGTTGTTTTTTGAGAGCGAAAGCTTACATTTTTACACTTCCTGAATGAAATGAGTGATAATTGCCTGTGCAAAACTCAATTCTACAGTGATAATGAGACACTAGTGTTCATATGTTCTAAGAGAAGTGCTCGATGTACTGTATGGCACAGCTTGTATTAAACAGGCTTTCTCTGAGATTAGTGAGTTCTAGTAAAGCCATTCAGACGTGAGCCCCCCGAGCGTGATTTTGCATTCAGCATGCACAAAAGATGAGCATCTTGAGAGGGAAATTAAATGAGTAATTATGTAGTCGTGCTGCGTAAACGCAGAAAACCCTGGGTGCTTTGGGGTCAAACGTTTCTATTGTTGTTTCAGTTTTGCAGATTGAAGAACATCATTACAAGCTCATACACACACTAAAGTTCCTCACTGAAGAAAGGGCCAGACTGTTGGTTGACCAGAACAAGCAGTCATTGTGTTAGTGAGTGAGAAATGCTGTTAGTTTTGTTAAGGTCCTGTGACTTTGTTAATGGGCAACCTTAAGAAACCTCAGCCCCCCCCTCCTTGACCTGTGGGAATATGTGGAACCAGCCGAGGGAAATCACTCGAAAGAGGAGAAATTAAACGAGCAGAAAAACATAACCTGTTTTTGTCAGGTCTCGGTCGAGAGGTCAGATGAAATTTGTTTTGGGAGCCAAAGTGGATTCTCATTAAACCTTTTATTTTCACAAGTGAAACTTGTTTACATACTGTCATGGTTCAGAGCTGTGAAAGTGAATGTGGATAGCATTATTTTGGCGGGAGAAATACTATTGAGGTATTCTAGACTTTTTATTGCAGACATTGGTGTTTTGCCAAATCTGAGCACAGATTGAGACTTTTTTTTTGAGACATCTTACAGGAGAGTTTATTTCTCAGAGAAAGCATGTTTCTACTATGGGATAAAAAATGGGTTGAAACAACTTTTCATCTCACTGTTCAGGCATTTTCTGAACTAGGAATTGCAAGAAAAAAAACATTTTTTTTCTTGCAAATTAACTTCACACTAATATTTGTGAAAAATTAACTTGCAATCGGAGAAACAAAGAGAATTCCCAGATGTTGACCAGGATTCTGTTCTCTTTCTGAGTTTTTTGTTAGTTTACTTTTAGATTTATGAGTTTACATATTGCAAGTTTTTTTTATTATGAAAAAAAAAAGTCTGATTTGTAAGATTAAAAAGGTTTCAAGGTTCACATCTCAACGCATTCTCTCAATTAAATCAAATAATTTATTCATAGGGCACACGATAGAGAAATGAAAGAGATTTTCATATAGGGAACTGTGAGGTGACTCTCTTCTTAGTAAACAAATTTAACAGCCTATAAAGTCAGAGAAAGCAAAGTTGACCTTTTCATATCTGAGGAGACTTGATGGCATTTCAAGGAAGAATCATCTTAATCTTAGTTAAATTTATGAAGTCAATAGTTGCAGCTCAAAACACTTTTGGATTTCATCTTGAGATCTGATTTGGACTTGATGGCAGATTGGAATCTTGGAAAATCAAAACAGAGTCTGAGATGTTTAGACGTCCCATGACATATATATATATTTTCTTCACCCAACGTCAAAGTCTCAGCTCTTAATTTATTACCAATCCTTAATAGTTGAGATGTGATTATCTTAGATCGGATAAAATAGTTTGCAGTTGTTCTTTCACATTTGTTTTAAACTCTGAAGCACTTGCTGACCCGTGTGTTTAGTTTGGCTCATCCCAGCACGAAATTGAATTTGGTGTCAGGTGATGTTTTAATCTTGGAGAATACGCTTTTACATAAACACTTCCTCATGATTAAGAGGAAAATAAATCACAACAGCTGGGTTTACAGCCTGTTTAATTCAGAAACTGAATTCATGCATCTGTCAGGGTACAATCACGTCTCGCAATATCCTTCAAGTTCTGCTGGAAGTTTCCCTCTTCAATAAAAAAACATGTTATTTCAGTCAGACCGATCTGAGGTTATTTTTTGTCTGTGGAACACACAAAGGAGAGTTTTTGAAGTACGAAATGTCTTTACAAATTCAGCTTTTGTACTCCATGGGGGAAAAAAAATACCACCATGTAAGTCTGAATGACTTGAAGGTGAGTAAACAATGACAGAATCTTCCTTTTTGGGTGAACTGTTCCTTTAACAAGACACTAGAATAAACAATCTGTCTTTTAGATTGAAAGAAAGCAAGGTGTTTGTGATAAACTGTCACTTACAGAGTCTTTGGACTTTATCTGGTCTCGGGAGAGAGCGGCTGTACTCTCAGTGGCCTTTATGTGAGGAGAGAGGATTTAACACAGGAGAAATAGGCCACCATTAGCTATCTAAGCAGCTTGTATGCGTTTATGGAAGCTATTTTCTGGCTGTTTTTGTCTAGCCTCGAGGTCTGTGTCCCGGTCATGATCCCAGCAGGGACACAATCTGCGTCTGAAGTGCAGGAGGTGCCACAACAAAACAGCCCGTTATAGGACAGAGGGACTCGGAGGGGTTAGTTAAGAAGCAAGCCGAGCATGAAGCACTGAATGCTTGACTCGACATGTGAAAAGAGAAGGAAACCATGTCGAAGCCCTCTGGCTGTCGCTCAGTCCCGCTGAAAAGAGCTGCCTTTTAAATAAACATGTCAACGACACTTTTCTGAGGTAAAAAAAAAAATTAAACACTGACTCAAACTCTTCTCAGATTTGCAAAGCTTCTGAATATCACAGAGCTGCTGAAAGCGTTTCACTCCTAAGATACAATGGAAGGCTATTTCCACCATAAAAGGAAGGTGGAGTAATTGCCACATTTTTCTCACAATTCTGATTTGTACATCACGTTATTTTCCCCTGTGAATTGTGTTTTCATCCCACGACACTAACATCACATAAAAGTAATTAACATTTTATTTTAATTTCCTGAGCTGATAAGGCCATCGCTTTCAACAAGAAACCATCGTATACACTGCTCTGCAAAAAATTGGAAATCCCCGTCAACGTGTAGTTTTGGATGATATCTGCATAGATCCTTATAATTTTCTTACGGTGCAAATACATTAAAGTAAGTATTAAAGATAATAATTTTCAGTTTGATTACATAATGATTATATATAATAAAATATAATATAATATAGTGTATATAGATCTTAAAAATATACACTATATAAAAATTATTTTAATTCACCAAAAGATCAGAGATGTTATTCATATTCCTTAATAAATGGCTTGTTTATGTTTATTTCTCAAATTAAATTTAGATAGTTGGGAAAAAAAGCTGAAACAACTGCGACCTTATCTCCTGCACTATGAAAGGACAACCTCTGAGCAATAACATTTTCATCTGGGAGGTCAAAATAGCTCTAGACTTGGGGGAGCTTTTATTCTGATGGTGAATGTAGATCAAAGCCGCAGTGAATTAGAGGTCAGTGATGGAGTCGATACACAAGCCTCAGATTCACTCCCGATGAAACCTGCCATGAAAATGATATTGTATCCATTGTGCGAGAGAACTCTATGAACTCTGTTGTTTTGCAGGGAACAGATTGATTGCTTTGCAGAAATGGCTGTTGTGGGCATACGAGTAAATGCATCTAGCTTGGCTTCTAGTTGACGGCCTCATTTGTGCTTTATTGTTCCTTTTGCTTTGTTGAAGCTGCCCAGAGAGCAATACAACAACATAAAAACTAAAACCACTCTGTTTAATTTGATTTTGAAGATGATACGAATCAAACAAGGCCTTCACGCGCCAACACCTTGACTGTTTGTAACGAAACACTTAAACTCGGGTATTTGGCTCGGACGTGGGCTGATGTTCTCAGCTGTGTTTGTATATCTTGTTCTGTGATTGTTGACTGGTTCTGTTCACTCCACACCATGATCTAACGCAGATCTGAACCCTGTGGTAGGCATCAGCTCTGAAGAACTTTCATGTAAACCATAACAAGGCACTTCTGTGACTAGCAAATGTGCTTGCTTTCTGACTTTCTACAAACCTAAAGAAGAGGATTGCGAAGCTTTGAAGGCATGAAGAAAGCGGTGATTTACTGTCAGTGTGCATGTTGTGGCTTCTTCTGCCTTCAAGCAATGCTCATATTTATTAGATAAGTGCACATGAACGTCATCACAATGTCTTAATAAGCATTGGGAAACTGGATTTTCTTTCTTGGAATTAGTAGTTGTAAACTTTGATTTGTTTAGTGCACTTTTTGTGAAGAATAGTGAACATTTTCATCTTTCAATTTCAATTATTTTCTTCCTACAGCACAAATATATTTGTAAGACCTGTATATAATTTAATTTCAGAGATTATTTTTTTATTTGTATTATTATTATTAGTATTAATTTTATTTTTGTGACGGTGTTCAAAATATAGGCTGATGCAGATGTTTCCACGACATGATGTGATTTATTGTGTTTGTGGTACAGACGTTTTTGCCATTTAAACTAATTAATAAATGTAATTAATAAATGAGCAACAGTGGTCATGTCACTCAAATCATGATCATCAGGTTTTTCTCCAGTACAGCTGTCATTAATGGAGTAGTTCACCCAAAAATGAAAACATAACCACCAGTAGATGCTCTGCGGTGAATGGGTGCCGTCAGAATGTGAGTCCAAACAACTGATAAAAACATTACAATAATCTACACTACTCCAGTTTATCAATCAGATAAAATAATAATCTAGTCATAAAAGCAATGTTGCTTTTTCAGCATCATCTGTGATCAAGCACAGTTTACATTCTAATAGAGTTCAGAAGGAACAAACATGCAAGACTTTTTCACTAGAAGATGCATTAAAATAGATTATAGATTGGTGCAACAATATGAAGTTATTACTTTGTTTTTGTCAGTATTTTGGACGGCACCGTTCACTGCAGATCTATTTTGCGAGCAAATAGTGGAATGCTACATTTCATTTCAAATCATAAAAACATACTCCTATACAAAATATAAATCAGAATATTCAAATTAATATGCATTTTTAATTATTGATAATATAATTTGTAGGTATTGGTAATCTTAAATGTTTTGGTGTATGTTGTATTGTGATGGAAAGAGTTTTTTTTTTTTTACAGATGTTTCTGAAAATCTAGAACAAAGATTTTCATTATAATACCAAACTAAAGTGGGTCAAACATAAATGACTTTGTCCCATTTCGAGTCAAATCCCTTCCAGGTATCAACAGTAACCGTCCCAAATGTCCCTGGGGTTTTTCCATCGCTTTCCACAAATTGTAATGTAATCAATAGTAATGCCGTCAGTCCGTGAGCATCATGTCATCGAGTGAAAAATCTGTACTGGCTCTCTGGGGTTGCTATAGATCTCTCAGGATGGGTCGTGTTCAAACGCAGCCGTCTGAGAGAGATCTATTGGGTAATAACACCAGAGACTCTCGTCGCAATCATTATTACGATTGCTGTTACGCAAGCTCATGAGCAAGAGCCAAGTGTGATTCATCTAATGGCTGGAAGGTAAACAGAGGTAGAGAGTGTATATCATCTCTTTCAGGTGTCATTACTGTGTACTTTAGAGTCCAGCGAGCGCCAGAGGCCTGTGATTTAATGAGCTTTCATGTACACGACACACACACTGCTTTCACCGAGTCTGTCTGTCTCACCTGAACACATTCTTTTGCTGAAAGGACGGCGCTTGATTTGATGAGGTCTAGATAACTAGATTTAGTTTAATGGAATAAATGCAAGTCCAATGTAACTGATATCTCACTAAACCTTTTAGGAGATATATACCATTTAAAAGTTTGTAAGTTTCTTTTTTTTTAATAAATTAAAGTTTTTTACACTACACAATTAAACTAAATGTTTGATTCCTCCAGAGGTAAAAAAAATAATTTTTTTTTTTTTTTTTCATTTATTTATTTCACAATTAACTTTTTTTACATATTTTTATTTGTTCATTTATTTTGAATAATTTTGAGAAAATTCTTAGATGAGCCTCAATTACCTTATTTATTAATCAGTTAATAATTTTATTTTTATTTTGTGATGGTTTAACTTTTTTTTTAAAAAAGGCAAAAAATAAACAAATTTCTCTTAATTGAGCGAAAAAAGTCAGTTCTAAATCTATATTAAATCTATATTAAATTCTATATTATTCATCAACGGGTTTTGGAAAAAGAAATCTAATAAAATCAGCAGTAGATAGCATTGATAGCAATATGAGAATGGTTTCAGAAAGATCACGTGACACTGAAATAATGATGCTAAATGTTCAGCTTTGATCGCAAAAATAAATGACATTTTAAAATATATTCACACACAAAAAAAACTGCTATTTTAAATTGTAATAGTATTTGAGTTTTTACTGTATTTTTTGGTGAGCAGAAGAAATTTTCTTTCAGAAGCATTTCAATACCTTAAAAAAAAGTCGAAAACAGAATGTTCTTAACATGGTTTATTTCAGAGCATTGGGTTTTGACAGAGTTAAACAAAAGTGATATTCTCTTAGAAACTATCATCCACTCCTTACTTTTATGAATGGTTAACTATAATTATAAATACACAATAATAGCACTGAAATGTATAAACAAACTTGTTTCTTTTCATGTCCAGTTTAATCTCTGGTTACAACGTGTAAAATCCAATGGAAGTGATTCACAGGGTGAAAGTAGACAGTAGAATGGCACAACGAGAAGACCAACGGAGTGGGCCAGAAACAAACACTTACAAACTAGAAGCAGCTAGAAGAAGTTGGGTTAAAAAAGGCAATGTAAGACAGAACTTCAGCAACAAGGCAGAATCTCATCTGAACAGTAGCCATACACACATGAACTACTTTGTTTCCAGGAATGCTTGAGAAGCTTTAATCACAACACTTGATGTACAGTATTCAGTCCTCTCTCAAAGGCCACATACATACTGAAGGGAAATACGGTTGCCACCCAATCACTCCGGAGTCTGATTTATGAGTGCATTTTGGTTTCTAGAAATGGCAAGGGAGATTAAATCACATTTAAAAATAGAGACTAAAACATTTTTTTTGTGAAATGAAAAAAAAATAACACTGAGCTACGATCAATGGTTCTTAGCATGACGTCGAAAGCGGCCTCAAAATGACTCTGTATTAATTGGCTAAAAATGTAAAATAAATGAAAATTTTATTTTAGTGAATCTACGCGTTTTAAGTTGTGAATAAAACGTATTGTTAAAAATCCTTAACCTAAAATTAAGAGGGGTCTTAAAATGACCAGAATTTTTTAAATTCTAGATCTGGAAAATGTTATGTAAATTAATGCAATTGCAAAACATTTAGAGCAGTTCACATATATATGTATATACATGAATATACTGCTCTAAATGTTTTACAACTGCATTAATTTACAAACTACATTTGTCTTTGGGTCCTTGTTCTAAGACCTTCAAATTATTTTAATTGTAATTCATTGTAATTGCTGAACCTGGTAAATTAATACAATACTGAATTTTTATAGTGAAAATAATCCTATTGGAATATGGTATGCCAAAATTTTTTATAGAGTTAAAAAAAAATCCTTTCAATTAAATGGGGGGCCTTTAAATATTGTGGACAATTTCCAAAAAGGTTTAGAACCACTGGGTTAAACTGTTGGCTTTTTCAGGAATCTTCAGTCCTGTGTTCTGTACACACAGAATGACAATATAAGAGATTTTAATTTGTAAGTTGCTTTGGATAAAACTAAATTTGCCATTGTGCACGTGGCCAAAGAGACACAACTATCAGCCCAGAGACTCTCATCTGTTCACATGTACAGTAGCTGCTGGTAATTTCTAAAACTAGATTCTCTCTCAAACCACATCCTCAAAATTCTCCTGCGTTCATACAAATAATTTAAAAAAAGCCCGTGAAGGGCCGGGGCCGTCTCGTAAGATCCACGTCTCGAGTTCTGTACAAGCAAATAAAATATGAGCTCTTTTAAAACATCCATTTCTCATAACAAAATAATCTGATCCATTAAAAGTTCACATAGCAAAAAAGGTAACAGATCTCCATATATATATTTATACTGTATATACACACACATACTATTTTGGCAGACAGAACACAAAGTAGTTCTTTATTGTAAACAGCTTCCTTCTTTCCTCGCACACGACGTCTCGTTACATTCATGGCTCCAGTTCTAATTCCTCCTAATACTCAAAAGTTTGTGCTTTTAGAAAGAGCCGGAGCGAAGTTCGGCCTTGTCGACACCCACCTGGACGGGAACAGGAAGTAGAGGAGGCCTTGGCTTCGTTTCGTTCTGAAGCGTCCTGTGGGTGAGATGCGCTGAGATTTTTCCAAATGTTTTCTCGGTACACGGTGACCGTGGGAGAGGATTTATGGGATTTGGCGGGACGCTTCGGCACCCTCAGTTCTCCTCGTCTGTGATGTCGTCCTCCTCGATCGCCTTCTCCGCCATGGTCTCTGGGATGGCGTCCAGGCTGCGGCGGACCTTGGAGCCCGACACCGACGAGGGTCTCTCTCCTCCCTTGGCCAGGTTAGAGGTGAGGGCGGCGTAGTGGATCTGTTTCATGTTTTCCTGCACTTCCGCCCGAGCGTGTTTCAGCAGATCAGCCTGGCCCTAAACACACACACAAGCAGAGACGAGGGGTCTCAGTCACTAATAACTGGATACAAGTAGAAAATACTCTTATATTCATGCATAGACTTGTTCTTATCCCTTTTGTACCTTACATAGCATCAGCTGCATGAATCTACTTCAGATCATGCTGTAAGTAATAACTATTATTTAGATAATCATTATAAACATTACAATAAATAAACTTCCCTTTTTTTCTCTCTCAGGATTCTTTGATAAGTAAAAAAAAACAGCATAATTTTTTACCAGATATAAAACATTTCTAAAATGGAAATCTAAGCTGTGACTTTTTTGTTCATTTAATAGATCCTTGGTTAATAAAAGTATTAATTTCTTTCAAAGAAGGAGGAAACTTTTGAACAGTAGTGAAACAGTAAACTACTGTAACAGTAGTTCTGAACATTATTATCCAATTTAAATAAATACTTCTCTTTTTAATATTTTAATGATCAAAGAATCCTTAAAAACACTATGAAGCAGCTCAACTGTTTCCAACACTGATAATAAAGCATCAGCATATTAGAATGGTTTCTGAAAGGATCATGTGACACTGAAGACTGGAGTTAAGATGCTTTGCATCAAAGGAATAAATTACATTTTAAAATATATTCACACAGAAAACACTTATTTTAAATTGAAATAATACTTCACAAATTAGTTTTTTTCTGGATTTTTTGATCTAATAAATGCAGCCTTCTTATCCCAAATCTTTGAACGGTAGTGTGTATACATATATATTAGTGCTTTCAAACTTAAAAATAACAAAAGCATATAACAAAATGAAAATACCTAAAATGTAAATTTAAAATATATAAAACATTTTTTTTAAATAATCTTAAAATACTACAATAGTTTACACACAAATTTAGTTTACACGTGTGTGTGTAAACATTTATCTAAAAAATATTTGTCTTTGACAACAAAAATTATGTACTTGCACAAAAGAAAGAAGTCTACTGCTAACAAATAATCTCTGCATGGTTAAATATTGGTTGGTTGAGCGTAGTTAGCTTGTCTATCACTAGTTTTTAACTTTGTAGATTAGTGTGACACAGATCCCAACAAGCAATCTAAATTACAAAAAAATAACGGTAGTCACAACTATGTTGAGTGTAATGTCCTGCATATATATCTGGAGTGACATTTTTGAGATCTATCAAGAAGTCCTTGAGAGTCTTGTACTGGGGCCTGTTCCAAAAACCAAGATTAGAGTATAAACCAGGCTTATTTCAGTTAGTCTGACTTATTGCCAGTTAATTTGTATTAAAATAAGTCAGACTACCTGCCATAAGCCTGGCTTATTTGGTAAACTAGTTTTTTTGGAACAGGCCCCTGATATCAACAGCAGATGTAAACGTTTTGGGCTCCGAAAATACGTCATTTGTGTTGCGCAGTAGAAGTGACAAAAAGAAAAATGGCTGTGATGAACACTAGTAATTTTTAACACAATGGCTCTGTTTTGAACAACAGGCTTGTGTAATCACAGACACATTCACTGTTTAATTATCCTTGATGTTCTTAAAGCAAACAAAATCGCCACCTAAATAGTCTTTAATGGTGTGATGTCACTCAAATTGATTCTGTACAGCTGGAGCACTTCAATTTGAAATGAGCTCCATTTAAACATCTTATTTCTGATGGTGTGTGTGTTTTAGGCACCGGAAGACACTCATTAAGAAAACCTTTTTTCAACAGTCAATCAACCAAAACAGAAATGATCAGATAATCTTAAACGCACATGCATACTCAGCTAATGTGTCACATTTGATTGCATTGGATGTGATTCTATTCCATTAACATCAAAATATTCTACCTGAAAATGCTAGTTAATATTATTGCATTGGACTAAAGCTTACAGACTTTGCTTGCACATGTTATAACAAAAAAACATAATAATTCACCTTGTTACACTTCTGGTGTTCCCAGACAAAATTGGCATAAATTGCTAATTGTTTTTCTATATTCTAAAAAAATGTTTTCTTGTTACCTGTTTTCTTTTAATTAACACAGATTTTGTATTTCTTTTTCCTCATTGATTTGATCTTATGCACCTTCTGAGCCCACAATTATCCACAAAAAATGCTTTTTTATTTAGTGAAAAACTGAGCTGCTACTGTTGTGACCATATGCAAAATTTAAGATCATAATATACTTTGAATGTAATATAATGAATCATTCAGGATTTCATTAATGTTGAACCAACTGTCTAACACCTAAACACTCAACCTTTAACACATTTCTTTGACTGCCTTGTGTAAGCTCTGAGGTATTTCCTTCAGGAAATGCAAATCTAGTTAACGGTGCTGTTCTGAATTCTATTACAGGCTATTTGCTTTTTATTCCACAAGAGCTTGTTGTGCAACCCCCGAATTAAACCGTCAGTGTCCCAAAACTGCCACATTGGTTGAGAACGTATTAATACTCATTAAATATTCAAGATGTTAACTGCGATACATCACAGCATCTTAAATCATAGGAGGCACTTCTGAGCGTTAAAATCTTCTTATGGTAAAATATATGCAAATCGCCATCTCAAATGGGAGCAGATTTTTTTCACAGGTGTTAAAAGGCTCTTCAGAGTCTCAGCTGTGATCACCTTCAGAATCGTGATGTTCCAGGTGAAGCTCTCGACGGATTTGTGGAGTTTTCTTCCCTTCAGTCCCTCCTTCACCGCCATATCGTGTAGTTTCTCATGGAACTCCATCGCTGAAATGACACATTCAGAAGTTCAGATCAGAAATATTATTTATATAGAAATAACTTAAATATTATCACAATAACTTTTTTGTATTTTAATATATCTTAAAATGTAAAGTCTTCAGTGTCATATGATCCTTTCAGAAATCAATGTTGCTCAAGAAACATTTCTTATTGTTATCAATGTTAAAAACAGTTGTGCTGCTTCAAATTTTTAAAACCTGATATTTTTAAAACTTGTATGCATCCTTGCTAGATATTATAATTGTATTTTAAATATTTTTGACATTATATGCATGTGTACTGTGTATATTATGTACATGCACTATATTAAATGTTTATACATTTATATATTCATACTCATATTCGGGTTATTTAAATGTGTTAAATATATGCATGTGTTTGTATTTCTATATAAGTACAAGCACATGCATAAATGTATTTAATATATAAATACACTGTATACACACATATGCAAGACAAACTTATTTTGGATGCAATTAATCCTTTGACAGCACTAATTATAATTTAATACTTTACTGTTCAGAAATAAGAAAAAGTGTAAATCTTGCCTTCAACTACAGCACAACTTCAGCAAAAATCAATTTAGGTATTTCCATTTCAGTGCACCAATATCACACAATACATTATAATAAACAACATCTGCCTAAATCTTTTACTAGAATAATTTAAACATATGAAAGGTTATTTCCATCATAGTTCACATTGTTGAATGAATTCTTTTGAATCAACTGTCTGAACAGAAATGAATCACATCAGTTTTTCTTGCATTTCGAATCAGAGACTCAATAAAAACGCCTGTCTATTAAAACATGCTCAGATTCGTGAGATACCGAAGGGTTGTGAAAATAGTCTAAAAGAACTTCAGTAGTTCCCTAGGTCAATACAAATAGAGTGCAATATTTTGTTTGTGGGACGTCCCAGCTCAGCAGGCACAACAAGGACGGCTTGTGGCCAATTTGAGAGTTTCAAGCCGGCAACAAGATCCCTGCGACTAGACAAGCTTTTCATGTATTCATAAGCTTTGACAACTTTAGTTACCAGAATCAAAGAAACTATGGGATGTGGGCGCACAGTTCAAACAAACACATTCACTTCCTGTCATCTCAACACACCACCGCGAGGCGAGTTTATTCTGTTGGTTCGGATTAAAGCCCCGTGGGAGACGCGAGGACGGGGCTTATTGTGTCACACACACAAGATCCATCTCTTTGTGTTTGGGGTCTTTATCGTCCGGACTGCCAGCATGTTGAAGTAAAAGCTGAGTGTCAAGTTTCTACTTGAGCCGCGTGGAGCAAACGAGGATGGTAAACGCTTGTGACGCGATCAGAAAACAGGTGGCTACTACACATTTAAAACAGAAAGAGGAAGAAAAGAAAGATGGGAGGAAGCAGAGATGAGAAGAAGCGAGCGTGGGCACAGCAGACAGACATGAATCCTTTCAGACTGCATTAACATCACAGCAAAGAACACAGAAGAGATTTGTCACCATAGAACCGCACCGTTCTGTTTCTGTCTTTGTCTTTCTTTCACTCGCACTGATCTGAAGAACGGCCACTGAGGAGAGGAAACATCATCTTTTGGTGTCAGTTTAGTTTTTTGTGTGGCATCTACAAAATAAATGGCACCGATCTGATGCACGTTGGATACAAATATGAGTGAAAATACAATGTTTCAATCTGGTTTCAGTGCAACATCCAGGACTCAAGCTGCCAGGAAACAAATCTACAATGAGCACTTCAGAATTTATTAAAAATAGGATCTGCCAAAGTTTGTCAGGCTTCTTGTGTTGGAATCTAAATGAACAATAATAAAAAGGAAATTGAAAACAGTTTTGAAAAGATGCTGAAATACAATAAATATTAGAGGGAAAATTAAACTCCTAAAACAAGTTGAAATACTATAGTTAAACTAATGACATAAAAATTAATTAAATATAAATGCCAAAAATATGAATAAAAACGGTCATTACATAAATAATACTAAAATAAAATTCATAAAACTTATACAAAAACAATAAGCACATAAAAAAACTCACTAAAAATTAAATTAGAATTAAAATGGAAAATAAAAACTACTTCAAAGATTTATACTGGTGCTTCAGCATAACAGTTTGGAAAAGTGTGCATGGGAAACAAGGTTCCATCTGTATCACATTGCTTCGTTTCTAAAAATATTTGCATCAGTAAAAAACTGTTTATTTATATATAGTTATTAGTAGATGTGCTACTTTTATTATTTCGAAAGTGACAAATAATCGTGACCAATATTTTCTATGTAGGTTGATTTTGCCTCACTAAACTGTTTCTCAAGCGCAATTCTCTATTCACTGCTGCTGCTACGTGAATCTGACGCATCACAAGACTACAGAGACCGAGGCATTAGAAGATCATTTATGATTTGCTATCTGTCTGAACCAAAGTAACAGATGCAAACTATCTATAATGTACAATACCACATTGCATAGCATCGTATATTTATTATTCGTATGGTGAATATGGTGAATCGTATTGTATTGCATTACTGCTTCATACTGTATGTATCTTTAATGCAACATATCGTTGACTATGCATCGAGATGCGGATTGTATTGCAAGGAATTTAAATTGCATTTAAAAAGGTTATGTTAAATTTATTATACAAAAGCTGTAAAAAATGACAGTGATTTTCACAAAAACTGTGAAAATGCTAAAGGAAAAACCTGTTAAATGGTTAACGGTAAATTACTGTAACATTTACAGGGGCAAAAATGAATGCCCTGCATTGCATTTCAAATTTTGTTTGATTTTGATGATTTTTCTTCCATCAACCTGTTCTTTAATAGGTTGGTATATTAACATTACGGCAACCACAGCTGCCAGTTTTTCGCCGTAATTTGTATTTATTTATTTATTTTTACAGTGCAATAAAAATGTTAAAATTAAAATGAACATTTAAAGTATAAATATATATTAAAAGTATATTGCATATTTGGGGAGCAGCAACTTGGCAAAGCACAGTTAGGGAATAAAGACTGTTACTCCTAAACCCCTGAATGACTGACAATGGGAACGTTCATTAGGAACAGCGTGCGCGAGTTAATCCTCCTATATATCCATGCATCTGTTGCGCTCCATCAGGCATTCTCAGCGATGACATCTAGGTGCGCAAACGCTCCCACAGCTGTAAACCCTCTCTAAAAGGAGATCACAGCTTAAACGACGCTCTCTAGATGCAGATCGCTGGCCAATGAGGCGGCACAAAAGCCTGGGGAGACAGTGTTTGACTTCGTACAAATAGAGCAATAATGCTCAAGAGGGGGGAAGCCATTACCGCGAGCCGTGCGAGCATATTTCAAGATGATTTGTATTCATTCCTGTCGTTACTTTCACACTCTGTTAACCTTCGTGGTGGTGGGCTCTTGCGTCTGCGAGCCCCTCGGATTTGACGGGCGGTAAGCAAGGAGAGGTGCTGTCGGTTTAATGATGCGTGATTGAGCCGAGGAAGGCGGCCAATGGCACTCCGACGGCTCTTCGTGGCAGGGGTTGCCTAGCAACATACTGTAGGATGAGTGGGAAAACCCGGGCTGTCATTCCACACGCGCAGTGTCTCTGTGGATGCCAGCTCTGTGACACTGCACAGACAACGTGAAAGAGCGCCGCAGCGCCCCAATGCGCGTGTGAGGGCGGCAGCGTGCTTCCAAGACACCTGCGCATCGCTTCATAGTCTTTTATGTGCTTTAAATGACTTCGTTTTACAGAAATGCCTGTAGTCTGGCACGCTGCTATGCCTCATGCGCCCCCTGTCAACCGCAGTAATGAGAGCGACTGCGATGGCAGCATGCTGGCAACGAATACTTGCTTTTGGATGCGCAAATAGACCTTTAAATGAACAGATTAAAATAATAGTTTACCTTTAGGCCATCCAAGATGAGTTTGTTTCTTTAACAGAACAGATTTGTGGAAATGTAGCATTATATCACTTGCTCATCACTGGATACTCTGCAGGTGCCGTCAGAATAAGAGTCCACAAGTACCCACACCACTCCAGTCCATCAGTTAACATCTTGTGTAATAAAAAATCATTTAAGTATATCAACTTTAAAAGAGGTGCTTTATGATCCATAATAACGCTTATTATCCTCCAGTGCTTTTTTGCCAGCATGTTTGTTTCAAACCGATTTTGCTTGTAAATGGTGCCTGATCTGTGGCAGATTTCTCTCTTGATTCAGAGAAGACGTTTTTTTTCACCAGGGAAAGCAATCTTTTTTTGGATTATGGCCTGGTATTTTTAAAAAAGAAGCAATGGTTTGAAGTTTAAAAAGAATGCGTTAAGATGTTAGCCGATGGACTGGAGTGGTGTGGATTATATTGATGTTTTTATCAGCTGTTTGGACGGCACCCATTCACTGCAGAGGATTCATTGGTGAGCAAGTGATGAATGCTACATCTGGAATTACCTGAGAGTGAGACAATTATCTGCAAATTTCAATTTTCATAAGCTATTTCTTAAAACAATATTGGCATTGAAGTAGTGACATTAGTATCTTCAATGTATGAGAATTGTGGGGGGGTTTCCACTGTAATCATACTGTAAATGGTTTCCACTACAAATGAGTGTATCTATAATACTTATTTATCTATAGCCTATTTCTGTGTTGCAAAATACATTGTTGCATTGCATCATTTTTTTTTTTTTGCACCTTGCATCCTTGAAAAAAAATAAATAAATGGCAAATTCAAAACATAAAGCGTCATGATTTGTCATTACAGTATGTGAAGACTCACTGGCCAACTCTATTAAAGAACAGGCACTCTCCACTCGTCCCGCATATTATCATAATTATCTTAATAAGCATGCACCTGTTTTTGACAGCTGCTTCGACCCTGTATTTTCAGTTCCGCACATAGGGTCATGTTTTTAATACGTCAGGTCAAGTTGAGACCCTCTCAAGCCCCTGCATGCTGTTCTATTCTGCTGTGCTCCATCTGGCTTATTGAAGAAAATACATTAAAATTTCCCAGTATTTTTGTGGAAACTTTTTTCCATGGTTACAAACTGAATATATGTGTGTATACATACATAATATATATAAATATAAATAAATGTGTATCCATCCCCTAGTCTCCACCTACAGTTATAGTTTATTTATTTTTTATTTGCATGCATCTATGGCTTACAGTAGATGCAGTGTCATTTTTATTGTATATATTATTATTTTTTTTTTTGTGATTGTCATTTATATATATATATATATATATATATATATCTTTGTAGATTAATTTTCTACAATTGTAATTGTCTTTAATCTATTATTTCTTTCATCTTTTTTTAAGTGAAAATAATATTATTAAAACATTTTCTTTCATTAATGACATCATTTCGTTTCTATTTATTTTATTAGATAATATTAGTTTTATCTTGGTCTGCATGCAAGCCATGCATTTGTTGTATGACTGTATCGAACCCAAAGCACATGAGCGCAGTCTTCTTAACTCCCGCCGGCTTTAGGGTGATTGTTAGTGCACAAATTTTCAAATATTTACAGCAAAAGTATATCCTCTGTAGGTTTCTTAGACGCTTGGAGCACTGGCCGGCACTGCTTTACTCAAAAGACAGCCTGTTATTTACTCAGCCTGGAGATCAATACCTGCTCGGTCTTTTGCAGGGGCCAGTTTTGATTATCCAGGGCTGTCGATGCCGGAGTTTTCCACTGGATTCCACATGGGAACGGGCAAGTATTGACCCACTTTTCCTATTCACCGTTTGCAGCTCGACCTCCTCATACAGCTCCATCAGTCCATCTCCGCCACACCTCAAGAGAAGTAAAGCTGCTGCCAGTGGGCCGTTCATCCACATTAACTAATGTGTTCATGCGGGACTCTGAAGTGCACCAGGCAGAGATGGGCTTCTTAAGAGAGGCAAGAAACCACAGAGATTGATTTACAGTGTTTACTGCAAATCGGACAAAGCCGTACTCTGTGCGCTCGTGCTGGGACAAAAGAGGATGAATATTTGATGTGGCCACAGACTCTGGCAATCAATAAAAGCTTTGTGGTTTGTCTCATGTCTGACGCAGGATACTAAACTGCATTAAAAGTGGTGGGAAATGACCGTGTTAAGCAGAAGAAATCAAAAGATGGAAGTGGCTGAGGGATAGTTTGATCCACATTTTCTGAATGAACGTGAACGGTTGCTAAGGTGTTCAGAGTGGTCTATTTTTATGCTGCATGTTTATTGTGGTTGCTAGGTTGTTCTAAGTTAATCTAATGCTGCTATTTACATGTAAACCGCTTCTCAGAACACCTTAGCAAACATTTAGCCATGTCTTGGCAACCACCCACGCTATATCATCATGGGGAGCATTGCAAAGGCAAGCAACTCACGCTTTCTTGAGAAAATGTAAAGATTTCTAAAGCTATAACTCAGCAGTTGCTAGGATGCAAGTCTGAGCAAAGTAACCATGACAAAAAGAGTATTATTTGTGGAATCAAATTGTGCATTAATATTTGCTATTTAGTGTAAGTTCACTCAAATATGAAAATTTATTGTTAATTTACTCCCCTCAGGACATCCAAGATTTAAGTGACTTTCGTCTTCAGAAAAATAGTAAAGAAGATTTTTAGCTGAAATTGTGGTCCTTGGTGATTCAGAAACTGCAAGTCAGTGGCTGTACGTTTTTTGGCAACACAAAACTAATACCCATGCCTCCTGATTGAGGTCTTATGAAGCAAATCAGCTGGTCTGTGCTAGAGACTGAACATTACTCACAACAAAAAAAATCTGATTCTTTTCTGTGAACCGATTCTTTTGGAAAGTTTGATTCAGTTAATTCATTAGTTTGTTTACATAATCATGCAATGATGTAACATATATGCAATTACATTATTAAAACGCCTAATAATGATGTTTGTTTACACATCCAAAGCAAGTGAATAAACTGCTCTTCAACAGCTCCTCCTTTTACATAAATCATGATGAACATGTTCGGTTCATATACTGTATATATATATATATATATAAATATATATATATAGATATATATATATATAGATATATACACACATACACATATCACTGGTTCTTCAGTCCGAGTCTAAACTTGTTCCTCAGTTTAGTGACTTTTGTTGGAGCGCTGAATGATTCATTCATCATAGGATCGGATATGCTGCTATTTTGTTTCACTTTGAGTCTGAGTTACTGCCAGGCGTCCAAAAGTAAGTTCAGATTGAGTAACTTGTATACCTGTGCTCCTCAAGCTAAAATGAAGACAACTGTGAACGGGTTCAAATAGTTGACACACACAAACAAAAAAATCTAAAGAAACATTAATGAATCGAGATTCATTCAGAACATCTGGATAGCACTGCGAATCGTTTGTCTGGACTCTCTGGATCTGGTGATTATGTTATTAATAATGTTCAGTTTCTTGCACAGACTGATAGTTTCACTTCATAAGGTATTACATTTATATTTCTTGATGTGCTTTTTGTATTGGCTGGCTTTAAAATATTATCTTTAAAAACAAACAAAAAAAAAAAACACTTTTTGATGACATGAGAATAAATAATTTAAAAAGATAAAAATTTCACATTTTGGATGAACTGAACTTTAACTAACCTTGCATACATCAGGTCTTTAGAGACCTGGACATCCTTCTCTACTCTCTACCCTTCTTGAATTAGACATCAACTTTCTTAGTAGTCCTTAGTATATTTATTATAAACAATACATCAAGAAAAAAGCCTGTTTTGTGATTATTTTGTTTTGTGAAAAGTGTATATAAAGAGGATAGAGACCCAAGGTATGTAAATATGTGACTGAATATGTGCAATACAAAACAAACGAATATCTTTAGCAAAAACTGAACTGGTTTGAATGGCTTACTGCAGAGCAATTACTATTCGCAATGAAATATAAATGCCAGTGCCGTCTGATACAGGATGTGGTGAATAAGCTGCCAGTGATCCAAATATTGAATATGAAGTCATTGAAAACGATAGTTTTGAGAAGACGATTAAGATCGTGAATATGAATCAGATGCTAAACGTTAAAAGTAGGAAAGAAAATACTATGGAAGTCAATAGTGACCCAAAACAGCCTGATTACAAACTTTCATTAAAATGTCTTCCTTTGTGTTCAGCAGAACAAAGGCTACTCGAGAGGAAGTAAGTAATGATAGAATTTTCAATTTTAGGTTAACGATTCCTTTAAGTTTCAAAAGCTACGAAATATGCTTTATTTTATTCTTTTGCCATTGTACTTTAAATATCACGTTTTCTTGCTATTGCAGCAGTAAAGGATCCATCCGTGCTGGATATAAAGGCCCTAATATGTAATAATGATTGGCAAAACATTCATGCATTTAAGGGTTAAGGACTTTAATAAACTCCTAAGTATGAGCAACGGTAATTGTGTAACTTGTTTTAACAAGCATTAATAACCACTGCGCATCAAGATTTATTTGGCCATTATTAAAGCCCGACAGGACAGAAAATGACACATGCGGTATTGAAACAATGGGAGAGCTTATTGATTTAGCGTTGGCTTGACAAAACAGAAGGGTAGTGTGTGCGTTTGGGTGCGGCTCTGATAATTGTTCATCGAGAGAACATCTAATGAACTCTAACAGCTTCCTGCGCCAAGATTCCATCAGCTGCGATCAATGAAACACACTGCCAGCCTCCCGCATCGATCACCTGCCAATCACGGTCTCCCAGCAACACAACCAAGATGCAGAAAAAACTAAATAAATTATCAATGTTTCCACTCTGCATAACAAGGTTTTATGAACGCAATAGGATGTAATCAGATACAAATCACAGCAGGAACGATGCACATTCCTTCTTTCACCAAGCTAAACTTGAAATAGCATCATTTGCCTGGCTATATTTCTTTTTTTTTTTTTTTTTAGATTACATTTTGATTCCTCTGCCTTGTTCGATTTGCGAGATCAGAAGTGAAGTTGCACTGTGAACTTCAAAAAAAATAAATCAATCAATGCAATTTAAAAAGGCCACAGATGCACCTTAGATTACACAAACGCTTGATAAAACACGCTGCCTTTCTTCTGCATTCGGCTTTTCTCTTTCATTTCGCGATTTTCAGCGATTGCAATCGTGCAGCTGTTGGCGTCCCATTGATTGCATGGCTTTGATAGGCCATAGCCTAGATGTTTACCCTTTTAGTCCATGTTAATTAGAGAACAGAGAGCGAATGACACTATTGAGAGTCAAAAAACCCCTACTTGAAGAGTGTTTGAAAAGCAGGACATCACACAGGTGAAGAGAAACGCACAATGAGCCTTATATAACACAGCGTGGCATAATTAGTTCTATCTCTTTGAGCTTTCTCAGTATTTCAGAGGGAGCTGCGATCGAAGGGCTGCGTCGATCGCCTGTGTTCCAAGAAACACCCATCCCTCGTGGAACACTGTGTCTTTCTCTTTCTCTCGTACTGCTTTTTTTTCACTCTTACCTGCTTTCTGGACTTGCAGTATTCGCTCGTACACGCTGTCTGAGTTCTCCAGCAGAGTTCGGCTGGTCTGGATCATCTGTGAACATGGGAGACAGGGACAGATAATGAGCATCTGTGCTGTTACTGTACCACTCGGATGACAGCTCATTTGTAGTGTGCCACAGTGACCTGTACCCTGCAGATCGTGTACGTAGGTCATAAGAAATCTAACAAATGTGTTCCAGAAGAAAGTAAAATCGAATAAGGAAAGCTTAATAAATCGATAGTAGTTAAATGATACAAATAAATAAATGATGTCCTAATTTGTATAAATGTTTATGAACAATTAAGTCAAACAAACAAACAATTCATAAAACATTAAAATAAATATTTTAAGCGAAGGGTTAAAGAGTGTTAAGAGAAGGGTTTGGTTCATGTTTATAATTATGTTATTAAAAAATTATAAAACAAATGCATTCAAAAAACTATTATTATTGATATAATAATAAAAACATAAAATAAAAATAAATAGACAGCAATAAAAATACACTGGCATTCTTTACTAAATGGCAAGAAGACATGCTGTTTATGAATTTGAGTTTCAATATAGTAACTAAATAGTAATACAAATAAATAAACAATAAAAAAATAAAATAGATAGTAATATAATAATAAAATAATTATAAACTCTGTACTAGTTTAGTATAAAATGGCAGGAACACGTGTCAAGTTAATGAATTTTGTGCCTGAATGTGTGTCATACGTTAGCTGTTATTATTATTTTATAATACATATAAATATATAGCATTTATTATTATTGCAAATTATATCAAAGGCCATATAAAACATGGCAAATACATTGCAATCACCCAACAACAACAAAAAAAAAAAAATCTACAACATAAGATTACTAGCTACAATGTAAAACAGTAAGTACATGGTCGCTGATTTGGTTGTACACAGCCCAATGAGGAAAGTCATGGCAGGACAGAAAGTGGGCCAGATTATGTAACATATGCTCTTTTGTTGAACGTGAACCCACACCCTTCTAATGAGGTGAGCAGATTCCTACATTTAATTATGCCAGACCATTCAGACACACACTAAATCTAATTCAGACAGACGTCTCAGCACAGGCCAGCGGCTACAGCTCCTACAGCACCACAACACCAACCACATCACAAAAACTTATCTTACGAGACTCAACATGCTGCCAAGACAGACAAAGGAAAGTTGCGTTTATTAAAGGCCATTTTATATCCCCTTTTTCCTTGCTGAAGTTCACTTATAAGGCAAGGTTGGTTACGTGTAGTTTTTCATGTTTATTCTGTTCCCCTCTCCCTGACCCTTAGAAATAAACACAATTTTAATTATGCTAATTAACGTTTTCACTACTGCATATTTAATATGTCTAAATGTAAATGAGTTGTGTTATGATTTACCAGCAGAGTCTCAGTCCTCTGTTTAAGTTTATTCATGCAGATTATGCATATGCTCGTTCTGACCTTTAGATCTTCCAAACTCTGGCCCGTATCATAAAAACAAAGACCTCTGGGAACAGTTCACAAATTACAAAACATAACAGGGTGGGAAATGTGAAGTCATGCTTTAATTGATGAAACTTCCTGCATTTGACAATTTAAATCTCTTTTGTAACAACGGCTGTTTTGTAGAAACCCTTCATTTGAATAAATTCAGAGTAAATACATTAAATTTCATGAAGAACATTTTATGATACAAGAACACAGAAATGGTAATAAACAGTAATATGAAATATTATTGCAATTTTAAATATATTTCAGTCTTCAGTGTCACATGATGCTTTAGAAATCATTCTAATATGCTGATGTAACACTCAAGAAACATTTCTGATTATCCTGTTTAAAACAGTTCTGCTGCTTCATATTCAGTTAACAAAACGTTTATGAGTTTATGTTTTCTAAATAAAACTTTTCATTGTGGTTGTTGTATTTATGTTTTATTTAAAAGTACACAAATGTGACCCTGAAGCACAAAAGCAGTCATAAATTGCTCAAAAATATAAAAATAAAATTTATATATATATA
>JAUMHP010000070.1:19285671-19298613 GCA_032361065.1 Enteromius trimaculatus | reverse complement strand
AAAATTGATCCGATCCGTGACTCAAAATCCGTGATATGATCCGAACCGTGAGTTTTGTGATCCGTTGCACCACTAATCATTGGTCCCTATGTACTTAAATGAACATGAGAAAGCGTTTTATTTCAACTATTGAACACACCATTTTTCACATGTAATTCCTCCACTATTAACCAAATCTACTCTGGTGACTGATTTGTGGTTAAGGCTAAAAGTGTACATCAATAGCGTAATATTTGGTGTCCTGCAGAGTTTAGTTACAATTTGCTTTAACACACCTACCTGTAAGTTTTAAGCATGCCTAGTAAGCCATGATTAGCTGTGTTTGATTTCTCTGCAGGACACCGGACCACCGTGACTGAACTTGGTGACCCTTGATCTAACAGGTAGAAGTTTCGATTGGTCAAATAGCCTATCAATCAATCTCTTTGCGAAAGGATGGCCAATTGTTATTAACTGTATGCATGCACGACCAAAAATAAAAACACGCTGGGTAAACCGCTCATTTGTGTACAAACATGGTTGACAACGCTTATCAGCATCAGCCATCACAAAAATCACTATCAGTCAACCACTAGATTTCAAGCATCACTTCTGAGAGGATTTCTGTCTGAACTTCTCTACAAGCATCTCAAATGAACTACATCTGAGGACACAAACTTTCCAAAGTTGTGCCTTCTTAGCTTAAAGGATCTTGAGCCGGACACTACGGGACGCGTCCAGTGAATCATGATCCAGCTTTAACCTCCTACGCACACCGCAAAGCAGCAGGGCTCTTCTCAAGACACTCATAAAACATGTGAAGTGTTCCTCTCAGCTCAATAATGGTGGAATGGATTGCTAATTAAGTCCTGCATTACAGAGTAAAGAATTGACAGGGTGGCTATTGCACTTCAATCACGGCTGTCCCTTTTCGCTTACAAGCGCTTTCCCTGTGAAGAAAGCGTCCAATTAAAGTGTTCCCTGATGAATATGGAAATCAAATCCGAATGCACCATGCTGAGCGGCTCTTCTTTATCCTCTGAACTGATGCAGGCTTTTAAAATGTATATTTTTCACCAGCTGAATAAGAATACGCGTCTGTTTAATCACGGTAAAGACATGTTTAAATGTAAATCCTGACAAAACATGTCAAGAATGTGTTTTTCCAAGCATGTATGAAAACATCAATTATTTAAATATATATTATTCTATATAGTATTTATACGTCATGCTAATATTATGTTATAAATGTCTTTAACTCAAGCTGACCATTGAAAAGTTTGGGGGCAGTAAGGTTTAATTTTGGATTTATTTATATATTTTTAAAGAAAGAAAGAAATTAATGAGAAATTAAATAAATGAAACCAAAAAAGATAGTTAAGGCATTTATAATGTTACAAAAGCTTGTTATTTTAAATAAATGTTCTTTTAAACTTAATATTAATAAAAGAATCCTGAAAAAAAAAATGTTTTTTTTACATTTAAATAATGCAAAATTAATTTAAGTTAAAGCTTATTTACAAAATAAATATACATTTACTTTTTATATAATACATTAAATATCCAGAGAACATTGAATTTTTATACGTCAAATATTCTAGTAGGAAATCATTGGAAATAAAGGGAAATCCAAAAAAGAAAAATATAAATATATTGACTTTTTAAAATAACCAATAAGAATAATAATAATGTCATTTTTCTTTGTGTCAATTATTATTTTTGGATTTTTTTTAGGTGAAATATGACTTTGTGCAATCTATGCATTGTGTACAATCTTTAAAAATAATAGAAAAGTCTTGCAAGTACCTACATTCTTACCATACATGTGAAAAAAACTACTTTCAAAAGCTGTTTAAAACAGCACGTATTTAAATATTTCAAGTGTCACCGGCCGAGGAAAGTGGCGCAGTATCTGTGCACTTACAAAAATGTGTCAAAGAGGAGTTGAAGCTACTGATTTATTTACATACAGCAAGAGGCATTAGTTAACAGCAATGAACGTGTGACCTCAGTTTACACCAGTACCTAGTTCTCCGCTCTAGTGACAGAGGAGCATGTAAATCAAGCATTCGGTGAACGCAGAGTCGAACCTGACCGCTATCTGTCTCTGCAGTGTCTATTAGGCCTGGTTTCTATCTAATCCATATCAAGTGGTTTATATAAAGACTGAGACTGAATGACGCCACAACCAATGAATAGACCATGAACAACGTGGCGGAGCTAGCTCCGAGTTCAGTCGTTTAACACACAAGTGTTTAGCACAAAGTGCACATTGACCTTTTTAACGTGCGCCACACCTATTAATGAACACAGCAACGCTTTCACCAACAAACCACCGCTAGCGACTAATGTCAACTTGTGCTGAGATAGATGCAATGACCAAATTCACTATATGAATGATTATGTTTGGGGACAGCAATGATGACTGAAGTAATGATGCTGAAAATTCAGCTTTAAATCACAGGAATAAACATTTTAATCTGTTCAATAAGAAAAAGGTTTTTAAATTGTAAATATATATACACACACACATACACACACTTTTTACTGTAACACTGTTTTTACTGTATTTTTAACACTTGTCTGTGTTGAAAATCCTTTACCTAAAAAATGCTTATAAATTTCTCAGCTTGTTTTCTTTTTTAATTAGCACTGGTTTTGTTTGTTTTTTTGTTTGTTTTTTTTTGAGTGAAAAAGCAATATTTGTGACCCTGGACAACAAAACCAGTCGTAAGTGTTCATTTTCTGAATTTAAGATTTATATTTGACCGAGATACAACTATATGAAAATCTGGAATCTGAGGGTACAGAAAAATCGAAATGCTGAGAAAATCAGCTCTAAAGTTGTCCAAATGAAGATCTTATCGATGCATATTACTAATCAAAAATATATTTTCTGTAAGAAATTGACTTAATACCTTCATGGAACATGATCTTTACTTACTATCTAAGGATTGTTGGCAAAAAAAAAAAATCAATAATTTTGACCCATACAATGTTTTTTTGGTTATTGCTACAAATATACCCCAGCAACTTAAAACTTTGTGGTCCATGGTCACATATGTGTTTAGTAATATTCTCTCAAAGGTGTTGAGAGGTGGAACCCAGATCAATGATGTTCCAAAAAACAACAAAACTATGCTATAACTGAAAGAAAACCATTAACTAACCATAACAAAACATGAGGATTAATCAAATAAATGAGCATGAGAGAATTCTTTCAAAATCATTTTAAAGTCTTTAAAAGGTATTGAATATAATATGCTATATTCCACGTAGCCTTCATTTAGGCATCTTCCTAATGTTCTGAACATTCAAATTACTCTTGAAAGCTTGATTTAGGCTGATTCATTCATGCGACGAGCCTTAAAAGTTTCCACATGATAAAAATGGTCATCTGTTGTGCTCTGATGCAGGATCGTGACTGATTTCAGCTGCTGATCAGAGACCGGCTCCATCTTCACAATTACATTCTGCTGAACGCATGAGAAAAAGGCTGACAGGCAGTGTTTTAAGGGCACAGGCTGGTCTGAATCGTCTCTTTGTCACAATCCCCACGTCAGCAATAACAGCCATTTAAAAGTGCTGTTTTAGTCAAATAAAAGAGAATAATGGCTCTATGGAACAAAGCGGAGATAATGTGGAAGAACAACACTCATATCAGCACCTGTTATCAGTCAGCAGCATTTTAAATTAAGGACAAGGGTGTTTACGGCTGAAGAATAAAAATAGCAACTCATTATAGTAACAGGGTTGCCCTCAAATTACTGTCAGGTCATTGTTTTCATCTCAAATTAGAGATGTACACTAATTTCCTCATAGCTTCGCACTTAGCCTGTGCACTTCAATGATGTTAGACTTTCTAAATCTGAACTCGGCCCCAGCCTACGCCCCTCAGAGACCTCCCTTCAGAGACCAAAATGAACACGTCCGTTAATGATGAAACCACATCCTCTGACAGCAATGAAGAAAACACGCTACACCAAACAGCCGATTAGGACATAAAGCAGTACTTCACGGGTACTGACTTGATGTGCTGTCCAGAAATGCACGCAACTGGATGCTTTCATTCACTTTCAGCTTCGGGTGAAAATTGCGCTTAATTTTGATTCTTTGTTCAAAGTGAATCTGGTAGAAAATGATTGTGTTGCATGCTTGCAAAAGCTCCTGCGGTGATGGCTTCTTAAAAAAGCTGCAATGCATCTTGAAAAGTAGAATTGAGAAAATTGGTATAATAACAGTCTCGCCAGCATTTGCGTAAACTACCGTTGCTACCAACTTAACATGGTGGATCTTGATGGAGCAGTTAATGCATGTGCAGAACCAAAACACGGGTCTTGATTGGGCAGCATGTCAACTCCATTCACATGTCCAGTATGGAACTGAAGCTGTGAGAAATCGTATGTGAAAACATGCAGTGCTGATTCACTCGTCAGATAAGTACAGTGTTAGACTGCAGTACCGAGATGTACCGCATCATTCCAATACTAAAGGGAAAGGTAGAAATGGTTTTTTTCAAACATATGAAAGCCCACAGAGACCAGATATTATTATTTTTCAGCCCCGATCAAGATCTATTTTTCTTGTGATCTTGATATAGCAAAATATAACTTGCTATAAAGAGCTTTCATGAATTATTAAAAGAAAAAATTATTAAAAAAAAAAAAAATTGTTCTTTCAATATATAACCAGCTCGTTCTAAGTTAATAAAAACATAACGGCTCTAAAAACAGTTACATATACTGCATTTCTATCAATATATCCTCCTAAATATTACACACTGCACCTTTAAATTGTAAAAAATGTTTCACAATTTTACTGTATTTTTAAATGCAGCCTTATATAAACTATTCTGAAATAAGTGTTTAACAAAAGAAAGAGACATGACTGTCAGTGCTGCATATGCGGGCGACGCAAGTTCGAATCCAGCTTATGTCACTCATTTCCTGCTCCCTGCTTTTCTCCCTGTCATTTCCTGTCTGAACTCTAACTATCCCTATCATTAAAAAAAAACAAAAAGAACAACACGACAGATCTTGGCCAGTCTGAACATAATTGTACACAGCGTAGCGTTGAATCATCCAATGCCGATGATGATGACACATCAACTAATCGGCAGCTCTGCTTAACCTCCTTTCTCTGGGATGCTCTGAATATTAACAATCACATCTAGCTGATAATGATTTTTAATTAGACTACTAAACAAGATGAGAGAGAATCTTCTGGTTATTCTGCTGAATTTATAATGTGACATTTCATGTCTGTGTTATGGCTGGACAATATATAGCAAATTATATATATATATATAAATAAATGTATTATCGTGTGTGAATCAAACAATGATTTTGCTGAGAATACAAAAACCTGGTCAACAAATACCTTCTGTGAATTAGTTCAAGCTTGCAAATCAGATTCAGTAATTGTTTTTTGGCAAATCCCCATATGACATTTTACATGCAATCAAACGCATTGGTGAAACTTCCCTGTTATTCAAACAGACGCACATAAGGAACATGCTTTTCTTCCTTTACTCCTAAAATAAGCATTTCATTTCTTAATTTGTTTTCTTATTGATTATCTAACCCTGGTGTGTATTTCAAATGAGACTGTAAAGAAGGAAATGTCAAGAAGGGTGAACAGAAAGAGAAACTCCACAGGAGCTTGCAGGAGAATGATATAGTCTATACTTTGTT
Source organism: Enteromius trimaculatus (assembly GCA_032361065.1). Lineage (NCBI taxonomy): Eukaryota > Metazoa > Chordata > Actinopteri > Cypriniformes > Cyprinidae > Enteromius > Enteromius trimaculatus. The sequence continues at coordinate 19,292,941 of JAUMHP010000070.1, read as the reverse complement.
CTCTTCATCGTGACAGGCTATTGTGAGGCTAGAGATCAGTCAGAGCTTCTCTGGACTCCAGAAGACACAAACGCCAATCTCTTCACTATATATCTACTGCTGGATTGAAAAAGTCAGGACCAACAGTGACAAAACAGCACATATGTAGATACACACACAGTATATTTATCACTGGGTTAAAAACATCTACACTTGGTCGAATAACTTTAGACTAACACAGATGGGTTTAGAAACAAATCTGTGACAATAAAAAAGTTTTCTATATACACCACAATTCAGAAGAGCCACTGCATGAACTGAACTAGTTATTGGTGAATCAGTCTGAATCAGAGCAAACTGAATCAGTCAGATGCAGGTTAGCTGACTCAAGATGACTTGAAATGAATCAAGAAACAAAATGTGTACTTTCTGAAAATAATAACTGGCTAAAAATGTTAAATGTTAAAAATTCAACTGGTTTTCAATGACACATTTTTGCAATAGTTATACCAAAATAAATGTACTGCTGCATGATTCATTAAAACTTAACTGAAATAGAGATATGGCTCATTGTTGAGAAGTGCTTATAAACCGACTGTTGTTAAGAAAAGAGAAGTGATTTTCTGCCAAAATAAAAGCTTGATAGCTTAGGCTTTGAAAATGAAATAAAAAATATGAATATAAATATATAATGTATTAGTATAATATTACAGAAATGTATTTACTACAACTACAAGAACTAACAATAATAATAATAAATAATTATAAGTAACAATAATTTTATAATGATAATAATAATTGTTATTGCCATTATATTTAATTTTGTAAGTACAATAATATACATAGTTTTAAATTTATTTTGACCAAATATATAAAGTCATTAATTTGAGAGGGGGGTTCCTCTCTAATTAAAAAAAGGAGTGTCACTGTTAGGCAAGCTGTTACACCCAAAATAGGCTCCTGTTGTGAAAACAATGTAAGAAAAACTGAGTCTGCTGCTGCTCATAGAAGGTCGTTCATGTCTCTGTGGTTTACTAGATGATCGCACTAACCACATGGTTTGAGTTGAGCTGAGAAACGCATGAAAAATCTTTCCACAGGAAACACTGTAGTTCGTACAGGAACTAAACGCAACGCAGAGTGAAACAAATTTAGCTGAGGGAAAGCATTTCCTCTTCTACAACTAAACTCTCCTCTAAACAAATCGCCTGACGTTTGTCCCATTCTTGCCTTGTGCCAGCTTCAGCACAGGACTTTGACCACAGACGGCACAAATACAAAAAGCAACCAAAACCAAATCAGAGTACGTAAAAGGAGAGACTGCAACAGTGCTTGTGTTCGGCAACCGTATGACCTACATATAAATGTCATCTGTCCGTCTGTTTGGGCAAACTTGTGCTGGTTAAAGTATGTATCTTTAGATGAAACTGACAAAATGGTGCCACAGCAGTTGACATGGGGAAGTAGAGCAATATTTCCTGTCACAGCTTTCTACAGTAAACGGTCAAAATTTCCCAATAACGCACAACAAATTCACAAGAGGCCACTGGAAGACTGACTGGAATAATTCATCCCAGACTTCAAATGCACGGCGCTGGGGTTTTCTCTCGCTAGAGACTGTAAAAACATTTAAAGCAGTAGTGGCCTTGAAGATGTGCATCTGCAAAATTAACCATAAAAACCCCCAACAACTACTAGCACTTCACAGACTTGCAGTCCTAAACAGTATTTTGACCTGCAATCATGGCGTACGCACAATACATGTGTTAAACAAGCAGAAGGGCTCGTGTTACCTATGATTCAGTCTTACTGAACAAGTCTGGAACGGCACTGGTGTTAAAAATTGGCACAAAATGTGACGTACGAGTCCATTTCATGTATTGGCATAAAGTGTCATGCGTGAGGCCATTTTAACATTCATTACAGTGAACTACGTAGTTACTAGTACAGTCATTAGCATGTATTCCTTTGCTAACAACTGATACGTAACTATTGAAACGCTACTGGTTACAAATGACCAATGTTTGCCATTTAATTCTATGTAGATAATTGCTGGTGCATATTCCACTTTCACTGTGATGACAAGAACAAAAGCAATTTTAGTGATATAAGGAAATATATCAGTTGGGTTCATGCTATTTGTCTCATAAACAAGTATTAGTTAAACTGGAATAACTATTGGGATTGTTAACAGAGAAATAATTGGATTAGAAGCAACAACTAGAGTGAACAGTTGACCTGTGAACCACATATCCCTAAAAGGATACAGTCGAGTGCTTAACTAGTCCTTTTAAATACGAAGATGCTACTTAGTTGAAAGGAAATGCATAGGTGTAAACGAGCACACGTGACTTCACCTTGATGTACATCATGAAATCACAAAACGTTCGGAAAGAACACATGATCTAATGTGGAGGAAAGAGCAACGACATGTTCACGGTGGGCTTTGATTTCTGTGCATCCGTAACATAAGCCCCCCAAACCTGTGGATGCAGCCGTGTATGAGGGCGAGGTTTGACACCAAACGAGCACACAAATGAGAAAAACGCCGATGCATTGGTCGCTTTTACCTTAATGATACTGGCCTTCCGTGGGATTCCAGTTTTGCCGTCCAGCACCACAGACGCGTTGGCCGTATCGAGCCCCTGGTTCTCGGTTGCAGACAGTCCACAGTCCCCGTTCGAGACCGACACCTCGCTCGCAGCTCTGCCGTCCGCATCATCGCCGGGCTGGGCGGACTTCCCGCCAGCGCTCGGCGATGAGACCCCGCAGTTCTCGGCGACAAACTCCGCCATGAGCCCCGTGTAACGCACCCAGCCGCCTGTGCCTGGCAGTATTAGCTGTCGGTTCGAGTAGCGAGCGATTGCAGCTCCCCGAGAGACGTGAGAGAGAAATGGAGAGCCATCGCGGGTTTAATTCTCGTCGGCGTTTGTGCTTCGGCTAGGCAGCATCTGTCGCGTTCGACACATTGTATCTGCGCGCACCGCGTTCGAATGTTTCAATGTTACAATGTTGCAAGTGTCATTGTTAAGGCGCTCACGCGGGTCTGACAGATACTGCCATCTGCTGAATTCACTTCACATCGGTGTAATACGCTGCTGCTGCTTCGAAACGCCGCGCAGCAGATCCGTGATCAGATAGGGCTTTACATGGAAGTGCATGCATGTCAGAACATATGTGCTGCAGGCAGACCGGGGCAAGTTGTCACACAGGGAAATTCACAGGAAACACGCTTCCAGTCTACGTTATCTCAAGAGTGTCAGGTTTTTATTACACAGTTCAACAAATGTTTGATGGCAAGCACGTTGGTTTCAGAATCCTACTTCGAAACTTGATTAGTTGAAGATAACTTGTGTGATTTCTGTCATACATTAAGACAAAAGGCTATCCTAATGAAGGTCATTTAAGCAAGTTGATTAAAATAAAATTACTGAAAGAACCGTTTCACAATGCAAAGATAAACATATGAGAAGACGTGAGAAAATTATTAGCTGAATAATATATTCGATATATGTATTATCGTTGTTGATGTACAGTAAGTTAACCCGTATTGCTAGAGATGCTTTTCTTCTAAGTAATCAAATTAAGCTACTGTGAGGTAGTTGAATTTATGCAATTACTTAATACTCATAACAATTAAAAATGTTTTAAGAGGAATATGCATGCATGTCAAGACAGATGGCTGTTAACAACATGCTGTTGTTGCTTAGTAGTCAAAAATGTGTTGAAAAATCTGTTCTTTGTGCAGCTTAACAAATATGAAAAGATGACATCTATTAGTTAATGTGAGGTAGCCAGGATGTCAAAGGATGTTAAACTCTACTACATCAACGGCCACACTATGTTAGTTCCGTTAGTAGAGATTACTGTATGTGTAAATATTCATGCATATTACAATTAGTCATTGTGCATTTGTTACTATTTTTGCAATACATTTTGATGATTTGGAGATGCAGGAAAGCACATGCTACTTTTGAATTGAGAGTTTTGCATGTTTATGATGATTATAGCAATGTCACATTAGACTAATGTATACCAAATTTGGTACAGAAGAATAGGGATACAATGTACAATATTACATTTGTGTATAAAACCCAACATTTTCTAGAAAAACATGCATGTGGATTTTTTTCCTCTGGAGGTAACGTTATTATGGATTATGGATGCATTTTGGCCAGAAGTGATTGTTTGAAGGTTTTAAAATATCCTAATAACGGAGTTATTTTTTATAAACACACAGCTTTTTACTTCAAAAAGCATTAAAACTGTTGGACTGGAGTGTTGTGGATTACTTATGCATTATTGTGATGTTATTATCAGCTCATTCTGATGGCACCCATTCACTGCAGAGCATCCATTGCTGAGCAAGATGTAATGCTGCATTTCTCAAAATCTCTCTCAATTTAACTCATGTTGACAATGAACCCATGTGGCCTAAGGGTCAGTACATATTCAGCAGCTATATAACTATATGCAAATGGAGATACTGGGCACACATGACTGGATGATTTTGCTCTTTTTTATTTCCCAGCACTGAAACCAGTCCAGAGCCTGTGACACTTGTTATTGGTGGTTCTTGTTATTTGACCACCCTGAGCAGTTTAAGCCCGCCTCCTCACATTGTGTTCTCATACACGTGACATGCACATTTCAACAAGTAGCTTTGAAGCAGGTGAAAGTTGCACACGCTCGAGCAACACGCCAGACACGGATGTGCGGTTATACACACTCATCTCAGGTCAAAGAGAAAGACGACTATTCTAATCATTTCTGACAGGAAGCACGAAACGTCTGTGTTGATCACATAGTGTGCAACAGAGCCACCTGCTGGACGCTTAGGTTACTAAAAAATACTTAAGCATTTTAATTAACAATATGTGCCTTTATCTATTTTCAAATCAATTAATCAAATCAATACAGTTTATTAGGGTAAGATGTTTTATTATATAATGATCAAGTATTATTATTATTATTAAAGGTTCTTATCTATTATTCACAACTGATGTGGTTACATATTGTTTTTCTACTGCTCACTTACTTTTAGTATATATATATATATATATACAGTAGTTTTATTATAAACTATGCAGTCTATAAGTATAATAAATGCATAAAAGTGCACTTATTTTAATCAGAGTGTCTCTTGTGGCTTATTAATTTAATATGGACATACATGGATCTGTGAAGCCTAATGGCATGATAATAAAATCATTTGAATGATTTTAATAAAGTGATGTGATTACATAAACTGCAGGATTACAGTGCAGTGTTGCAGAAAAAATCATTACATGAGCATTCCAGCACGCTATGCATAGAATGACCAAACGTTTTTCTGCCAGCAGTCTGTCATTTGTGACGTGTCCTGTTTTCACAGTCTTAAGTTGCGCTTTCTCCAGCTATTGTTTTCAGTATGTGGGTTTACAAGGCTTATAAAACACAAATGGCTTTATTTATATGTGATTGTATAAGCTTTTCTGAAAAACAAAAGGTCGAGGTAATAATACAAAACAATGCAGACTGGCCTTTTCCATCGTGTTATTAAAGTACAGTCCCCCTGATTTTTAATAATCAACATATTTGAGGTATTCCACATAGAAAGATCAGAAACAGAAAGAAGTTAGAATATAAATTTCACATTATAGGAAAGATGTGCTACAACTATCCAAAACAGGCCGCACTTCATCCGATGCGGTCATGGAAGATTTCATTTCTTCGCAATGGGGACGATTCTGTCTTCACACTGACAACTGGCTGGACACCACTGGCTTACAAAGGAGTGGTCACAAGTGGCCATTTCCTTCAGTTCATCGCAGTTGCTGAACGTGTTGATGTACGGACAGGGATTAACTAGAAGGAGAGAGAATTGAAAGTCAGTGAAGCAATGAATTCTTCTCAGAGCTGCGTTTAAGTCATCGTTTACGGAAGTGCACTCACTGCAAAGACCATCTTCACAGTGGTCCGGACAGGCAGCACACGGACTGCCCAGCGAGTACGGCGGGACTCCTTTGAAATTCCCTCTGAAGTGGAAAAAGAAACATGCATGAACACAACTCAGATTGTGTTTAATTTGGGAAAACAAAAACTCAAAATATCATATAGACGTACGCGCGGTAGTATTGGCATCCGTAGAAATAGTAGTTTCCACACTGAGTCACGGCACAACCGACCTCATACGAGCTGTACCACACCACCTGAACAAAAACACTCACACGCATTGAAATTCTGCTGAAAAAGAAGTGTGCTTCATTGTCATACAGTACACTTTCACTCCGCACTTTCTTAACAAGCTTAAAAAAGTGTGCTTTATAAACTTGTCAAATGTAATAATTGTTATGCTTTTAAAAAGGGCACTTATTTTGATGTGTTCGCTAGCATACTAAACCTGGAGAAAAGTACGGTAGAGTAAATATACTAAATTGCAATTAAATTATAGTATCATTTTGTTAACCATAAAAGCATTCAGCATTACACTTTAATCATATCATAGTATCATATATTAAGTCCTAGTTAAGTGGATCCAACTGCATTTAAAAAAACAAATGCCAACTTTAATACGCTATAATCAGTTGATTGTAAATAACATGCAATATAAGTGCAGCTATCATGGAATTTTGAAAATGAGCTTTCATGCAGTGAATGAAAACATCCTGCGACGTTTTAAATCTGAAAGAGCACTGTGTCTCAAAACATGAATCATTGAAACATTTTTAAAATGACTCCCAAGCCCTTTCATGTTGATGTCAAAATGAAACATTAGCATATTCCTGCCCACTTGTTGGTCTGAATAAAAATGCTAATTCATTATTTTAAAAGCTCACAAACGCTGCTTTTAATGAAATCCACCAATCACCAGAGGGGGTTGCGGAAACGAATGGTTGGGGAGTCACTGAACAAATAAGTGCAAAATAAATGCATGTTATAAGAAAAATTCCAAAACTCCCAAAACCAAAATGTGAACATTTTATAATCCATAATAGGGGCATTTTAAGGTTCTGAAGACATTACATTCAGTATTCACTTAGTATAATGTTTAAAGTATATTTTGTTCATATTAAGTAGCTGTCTTTTTGAAAGCATGTTAAAATCGATTTTTCATGAGGGAGTGTGTAAGTGGCACAGAAATGACAGGACAGCTAAACCAAATGCCAGTAGCCTTTGAGTCCCATAGTATTTATTTTTCTCCATACTATGGTAGTAAATGGCTACTAATAATCAAACTAGCATTGTTCATAATATCTTGTGTTGGTTCAGCAGAAAACGGGAACTCATACAGGCTTGGGACAGGGTGAGT
>JAUMHP010000070.1:19242402-19254585 GCA_032361065.1 Enteromius trimaculatus | reverse complement strand
TTGAAATGAAGTTAACACATTTTTGCAAGCAAACTTGCAGGAAATGACCTGCTGTGTCCGGTCACATTATTCAAAGGTCATGGAAAAAAGTTCATTCGTACCACTTCCTTTAGATCTCAGCCAGCATCTGCAGCGACTCGATTCAATTTTGTTCTGTGGCTTCATCTGACCTTGATCTCATAGGTGTCTCTTGGGCTCTGGAATGAAATAAGAAAACACAAAAAGCAAAACAAAAAAAATGTTTATTTTTCTCAAAGCCTTCTTTTTGAGTTTCAATTACTTTTTTCTTTATTGGTCTTTTGCGGCACCATGAGTTGAAGCGTGTTGATAAGCAGGCTTATATGTGAAAAGCACGCTGATATGAACTGAAAAAGTAGATATGCATCATCTGAAAGTTTCAATTTTATGTTGTCAAATGAAATGAAAAAGAGAAATGACAATGTTTCTTTGGAGTTGATGAGCTCAGTGTTTGACTGCTGTTGCTGTTTACTGAGTGTGTACCAACTAGTTGTGCAGATTTATTTATATATATATATATATATATATATATACAGTATTGTGCAAAAGTCTTAGGCCACTAGTATTTTCACCAACAAAAAATGTTTTTAAGTCGTGTGTCAGTTGCAAACATTATTTTTGTCATTAATTGTAATAATGCAGTGAGATAATTGTCTGATAACAGCCAGTGCTCCACACAGAGATCTGATCTGATAGGTAGGTTTGTTTTCTTCATCTTGGAGACGTTGTCACAGTTCTTCTGGATTGAGTCTGTCTCAGTTTGTTCTGTTTCTTCATGTGATTCCAGACAGATCTCTGTGTGGAGCACTGGCTGTTATCAGACAATAATCTCACTGCATTATTACAATTAATGACAAAAATAATGTTTGGAAATGGAAACTGATATTTCCAACTGACACGCTACCGCAAAAGATAGAAATAACCCACTTAAAACCAGCTTTTGTTGCTGAAAATACTAGCGACCTAAGACTTTTGCAAGTACTGTACAGTATATATATCGATGTGTTAGTGTGTATGTATTATATACATACACATATATACATACTGTATTGTTATAACTATTTCAGAACAATGTATAATTTTAGCAACAATGCACGACTATAATTTCTAAGAATTTGGCACATGCATTTTAAATAACATTTCGAAATTAGACATAAATTAGTCTCTTTTCATCACCTAGGACGTCTTATTTAACACTGAACCCTTTTATAGAACTCATAAATCTCCATTCATTCTTTGATTGGACTCAATCAGAGCTGAAGTGAATATTTGTGCCGCTGAATTCAGCTCGACCGTCATCCACCAATTTTCTTCCGCATCAGTGATGAAGATCTTTGTCAGATTGTCGGGTTGTTTTTTGCAGACTGACTTTTCGTGGCGTTTCTCAAATACGCTAATTTCTCATATTTCCACACCCAACTCGAGTGAATTTTTAGGACTTGTGTTTCCATGGAATCCATGCTGGAATCATGGAGCTGTTTCCATGACAATCCACCACCTGTTGTTCCGCTCCTTTCACACGTCTGCCATGAGATGATTGGCATTTGGGAATAACAAATTATACAGGTTAATTTCTTTGTTAGGAGGCGTCACATCTACAGTGTCTCATTTTCACGTCTATACTATAGCTATACCGAGTATATCCAGTGTGTTAAAGGTTACAAGCCAATTTGGCCTCTTTTATGTAGTTTAAAAAATGTAGAGCTTATTTTAGTCCCAAAAACGATGAATATATTTCAAAGATGGCTTTAGTGATTGCTGTCGGAGGGCTCAAGTGAAATGACAGCTCAATAATGGGTCAATACTGACCTATTCAGTCTCATTGATGAGAGGAAAGCTCTTAAAAGCGTTTTCAAACAACTAAAAGCTTCTGCGAAGACATCGTTATACAAGGCAAAGGCCAGTTTTATAATTTCCTTAACAGATTTCTTCAGAACAAAAAGAAAAAAAGAACTTCCTGTATGTTGTCAGCTATTTTGCGATTGTACCCTTATGACTCTCTAATACTGTAAATACTGAAATAATCTTGTCATGCCGTGACATGTGGGGAGGACATGCAGAAGTTTAATTGTAACACAGTGCCATGTGCATTCGGCCCCACTGCATTCTGGTAGTAATTATAGAGGGTCTGTATGTATGCACATTATGGATTGTTTAAAGTACAGATCCCAGAGGAATGCCGAAGTTTCTAAGGCTGTTTATGAGGGATCGTGATCCCGGGGGCCGTCGTTCCTCACTCAACTACACAAACACGAACGCAAGATTCACAGAAAAGCTAGCAGCACCATTTCCAAGATCGGTTTCTAGTGTTTTGTGAAACTGCACCAGGGGACTCAGAGTCTGCACAACATACTGAGGGAAAAATATCAAATATTCATTTCTAATAATGTCCAAATTTCCCAGGGACACAAGGCAACCCTACCCTTTCCGTGTATAATATCAATGCATATTTTACCATATCATGCAGATTTTCCACCTGAAATTGAGGGAAAAACGTGGAAAAAAGCACAGATTCTGCCAGGGCCTCATGTGTCCAAACTGACTTTTAAGAAAGATACTAAGCTGCTGATATTGTTGGACTGAATACAGGGATTTACAGTATATTGCAAAATATCACTGCAAAAAAAGAGACTCCTATATACAATAATATCTAATATGATCGCATAATGCCCATTATGTCATCGCAAAGAGCATCATGGTGCCATAACACCTATTATGATATCATAATGCAATGGGCATTATGGTTTCATAAGGCCCTGATGTTAAAATACACTATTGCAAAAAGTTTAGTCTTTTTTCTTTTAACATAGAAACGAATCATTTCATTCAGCAAGAAGGACGCATTAAACTGATCTGTTTTGTTGCATCAGACTTTCCAAAGCTTGAGCTAAATGACATTCAGAAAAGTGCGTCATGAGTGTCTCGCCGCTCCGTCAATCACTGCACATTATTTATCATTTTTTTCCCCCCCCGAGCTTCACGGACTAACGCCCGCACAAACCGCCGTCCATTTGCTGCGTAAATAATACAGGATTAACGACAGCATCATCTAACACAGCGGCATGAAACAGCAGTGTGAAATCATGAATTAACAGCCTATATCATGTCAAAAGAGCCACAATCAGAGTACATCAAATTGATTTCTTCACTTGTGCCGTGATGACTGTTGCATGGGTTGAATAGCACTTGATTGTTAGATTGAGTGTGACTGCTGCACTGGGCCCATTAAAGCTTTCTGACAATGGCAACGGAGTAATATTCTTAGCTTTTCCAGACGCTCATCAATGGATACAGAAATAACGCTGATGAACAAGCCTCCTCTATTTAACAGAGCTTGTTTCCCAAGAGCTGTCACTTAGCAACAGGGCTGTCAGTGGACTCCTGGGCATCTGAGATGTCCTGTCAAGCAAATGACTGAATTCCACTAAAAGGCTATTAATAAAACCTTTTTACCTGGAAAACAAATCACCTTTAATGCATCCCATCAGACATAGGCTGTAGCGTCTGATTAGCGTCTGGAAAATTCAGTCGCCAGAAAATTGCACTCCTCTGCGGCTCGTTCGAAAATAAAATCCCCCCGTCGTGTCGTCTAAGACCTGCTTCGGTGTTATTGTTCTGTGAAGGAAAAATAACAGGGTGAATGTTCAGAACTGATGAACTGGCCTCATCTCAGGTCGTGAGTGTGAGTTTGAATTGAACTGACCTCCACAATTGACTTGGAATTTAATTGGAATATTGAAAACATTCACTTATTAATTATTTTATTTTCATCGGCCTTGCCAGTGGACTTATTTAGGACCTGGCTTTATCTATCTATGTTTCCACAGTATTTATCTGTCTGTCCGTCTATCTATACGTCTGACTGTCTTTCTATCTATCTTTTATTCATTCTATATCTGTCTGTCTGTCTGTCCATCTATCTATACGTCTGACTGTCTGTCTGCCTGTCTATCTATCTTTTATTCATTCTATATCTGTCTGTCTGTCCATCTATCTATCTATACGTCTGACTGTCTGTCTGCCTGTCTATCTTTTATTCATTCTATATCTGTCTGTCTGTCTGTCTGTCCATCTATCTATCTATACGTCTGATTGTCTGTCTGCCTGTCTATCTGTCTTTTATTTATTCTATATCTGTCTGTCCGTCCGTCTCTCTATACGTCTGACTGTCTGTCTGCCTGTCGATGTATCTTTTATTCATACATAAAAGATGTCTATCTTTAATCATTCTATATCTGGCTTTCTGTCTGCCTGTCTGTCCGTCTATCTATCCGTCTGACTGTCTGTCTGTCTGCCTGTCTATCTATCTTTTATTTATTCTATATCTGTCTGTCCGTCCGTCCGTCCGTCTATCTAAACGTCTGATTGTCTGTCTGTCTGCCTGTCTGTCTATCTATCTTTCATTTATTCTATATCTGTATATCTGTCTGTCCGTCTGTCTATACGTCTGATTGTCTGTCTGTCTGCCTGTCTGTCTATCTATCTATCTTTCATTTATTCTTTATCTGTATATCTGTCTGTCCGTCTGTCTATACGTCTGATTGTCTGTCTGCCTGTCTATCTATCTTTTATGTATTCTATATCTTAGCAACAGGGCTGTCAGTGGACTCCTGGGCATCTGAGATGTCCTGTCAAGCAAATGACTGAATTCCACTAAAAGGCTATTAATAAAACCTTTTTACCTGGAAAACAAATCACCTTTAATGCATCCCATCAGACATAGGCTGTAGCGTCTGATTAGCGTCTGGAAAATTCAGTCGCCAGAAAATTGCACTCCTCTGCGGCTCGTTCGAAAATAAAATCCCCCCGTCGTGTCGTCTAAGACCTGCTTCGGTGTTATTGTTCTGTGAAGGAAAAATAACAGGGTGAATGTTCAGAACTGATGAACTGGCCTCATCTCAGGTCGTGAGTGTGAGTTTGAATTGAACTGACCTCCACAATTGACTTGGAATTTAATTGGAATATTGAAAACATTCACTTATTAATTATTTTATTTTCATCGGCCTTGCCAGTGGACTTATTTAGGACCTGGCTTTATCTATCTATGTTTCCACAGTATTTATCTGTCTGTCCGTCTATCTATACGTCTGACTGTCTTTCTATCTATCTTTTATTCATTCTATATCTGTCTGTCTGTCTGTCCATCTATCTATACGTCTGACTGTCTGTCTGCCTGTCTATCTATCTTTTATTCATTCTATATCTGTCTGTCTGTCCATCTATCTATCTATACGTCTGACTGTCTGTCTGCCTGTCTATCTTTTATTCATTCTATATCTGTCTGTCTGTCTGTCTGTCCATCTATCTATCTATACGTCTGATTGTCTGTCTGCCTGTCTATCTGTCTTTTATTTATTCTATATCTGTCTGTCCGTCCGTCTCTCTATACGTCTGACTGTCTGTCTGCCTGTCGATGTATCTTTTATTCATACATAAAAGATGTCTATCTTTAATCATTCTATATCTGGCTTTCTGTCTGCCTGTCTGTCCGTCTATCTATCCGTCTGACTGTCTGTCTGTCTGCCTGTCTATCTATCTTTTATTTATTCTATATCTGTCTGTCCGTCCGTCCGTCCGTCTATCTAAACGTCTGATTGTCTGTCTGTCTGCCTGTCTGTCTATCTATCTTTCATTTATTCTATATCTGTATATCTGTCTGTCCGTCTGTCTATACGTCTGATTGTCTGTCTGTCTGCCTGTCTGTCTATCTATCTATCTTTCATTTATTCTTTATCTGTATATCTGTCTGTCCGTCTGTCTATACGTCTGATTGTCTGTCTGCCTGTCTATCTATCTTTTATGTATTCTATATCTATCAGTCTGTCTGTCTATCTGACTGTATATCCATCTATCTATCTATGCCATGACTAACCGCTTGATGTATTTCTTTTGTCACTGTGCAGTAGTTTCACATCATAGGGATTTGGTTTTAACGACCAATAACAACAGATATACGAGTCTGTAATCGGTTACTGCAACTTTTACAGCCAATAAAGTGATTTACATCTTAGTTTACAGATGAAATACATCATATCATCTGTAGATTATGTTTGAGTTTCAGAGTAGTTTCAGAGTAAGTGCAGGGTAATAAGCTGGTAAACTCATTCTTCTGCATATATCTCCAGCTCAAAGGACAAAATATGTCTCTCCATCTATTGATCCGGCTGGGATGGAATAGCTAGTTGTTCCCACTAGGGTTGCTGTAGGGTTTATAAAGATGTGAATGTGGTTAAACAAGGCATTAACACTCAATCTGGCCTTAGACGAATGATTATGTCTCAAGGGAGCTGTAGCTGCCACCTCTTGTTTGTGTCTTTGTACTTTAGAACTAACAGTCTCTAGAAGAGTCAAAGAGCTAGAAAAGAGCGTCTGGGTGCATATTGCATGGCTGTCACTGTGACCTGAGATGAAACGCTTCTGGATAGCAGTTAATGGTAACTAGAACCGAAACTATTAGTAATCATTGTTAGTAACTGAAATAAATATATATTTTTTTTACTGAAAATATAAAAATAAAAGCTACATATTAACAAAAACTATAGTACTAATACTAAATGGATGCCCATAAAGACAGTTAATTAACTTTCACTGAAAATTTGGTTTATTATTAATTAAAAAGATGCAATATGATAAAACACACACACAACATCCGTCAGTGGCAGGTGGTATAGGATGACTGTGTTTCCTAAGGCGACATGGGCTCCATTCCTGCACAGTTCTGCATTTACCTATTACCAAAGACAAAAAATATACAGATTTATCAGCATTCCCATTCTTCTCAATGGCAGTCACTCAGCTGGCCCTGGTTAGTCGGCACAAAAACATCTGTGATGTCAAAAATGGTGCACAGCATGTAAATGGAAGAGAGCATTTGCACAGCACAATATATGATTAAATAGCTATCTGTCAATGCAGGAAAATCTATTAAATTTTTTTCATTTTAACCAAAATAAAAACTACTAAAATCACTAATGGAAATGAGGTAAAAAAAAAATAAATAAAAAAAAAAGTTTAAATATCAGATAAAAAACTTTAAAAACCTACAAAACATTACATTTGTTACAAATGAAAAATAAATAAATAAATAAAACCAACAAAAAAATTTCCCATAATTGAAATGAAATTGAAATAAAACAAATATTAGATAAAAAACAGAAATGGCACATTGCAACTAAGTGAAACAAAATTGCCATTGCTAAATATAAATGATAAAAAAATCCATTTAAAAAAGCACATAAAAATATAAAAACGAAAAAAAAGAAAAATGAATAATTGAAAAGAAAAAACCCCAGATAAATGAGTGTTTCCTGAGGCAACACGGACTGAACACAGTTGTTATATTTCTAAATTTACCTATTTATGACTAATATATCTGGAGAAAGCTATCTGTCTGCATTCCCATTCTTCTCAATGGCAGTCGCAGTGGCAGGTTATCAGCCATTTTCATGCCCCGTAAAAAATTTTTTTTGATGAATTACCAATAAAACAAAGAATACTGCAGTATCTTTTATGATATGTGACCATGCACCACAAAACCAGTAATACAATTTATAAACCAAACCTAAATAAGCAAGCTTTCGATTAATGTATTTTTTTTAGGATAGAACTCAGAGGTTGTGAAAAAATATATATATTGAGTATGAGTATATATATATAATTTCAGTCTTACTACTTCAAAATGTCATATTTAATTCAGGGTGTTACATGCTGTTTTCTTGCAGATTAGAGGCAACTGACAAATGGAAATAGTTTCAACGTAAATCCTACACCAGAGGCATTTATTTATTAAATTTTTTGTGCATTCATGAAAAATCTGCAATGTCAAACATGGTGCTCTGCATCTAAGTGGAAGAGAGTGGTGCAACATGAATTGCACATCACAAACATGTTTAAAAACCAGTGAGGGAAAGAAGCCGGTCAATGGAGAGGTAGTAGATGTGAGAGGAGTGCCGGGGAGGGGATGATGGGAGAGGCAGAATGAGGGGAGGAGAGAGATTTGAGAACTGCTCCACAGCCACAGCTTGATTCTCTCACAAAGGGTCATTAGTGAAGTAATTAACGCGTGCCGCTGTGCCCCGGGGCTCGTGCGCAGAATGTGAGCAATGACTACTAATGACATAAAGCAGTCTTCCACAGAGCCTAGCCTGAAGAAACCCTTCCACACACGACACTGCAAATAATCCTCTTTCATTAGGCACACAGACAAACATATTTCACAGACGCCTCACCTTATAAAAATAAAGGTTCTTTATTGGCACCGACGGTTCCATGAAAAACCTCCAACATCCATGGAACCTTAAAAGGTTCTTTATGGTGGAAAAGAGTGTTGTTGAAACGTATATTTCCCAGATTATTTTGAAGCGTAACGAAACTAGCCTTTACGCAGTGACAGTTTGGTAGTACTGTGTCGATTTGGTTCCTGCTGGAAGACATCTGCTTTCAAACGTTCCAGTGTGTATTTATTTGCACACACAACTTTTTACAATGTGTTTTTGCAGCATTGAGCACTGTAGCCAATCACAGATATGTCTGTTAGGCATGCGAACTCATTGGCCAATCAAAGACTTCTCAATCAGAACGCGCTCAATACACGCTCATCGTATAAATACAAAGTAAATAAGACATTAATTGTGCGATACTAACAGATTTTTTCATTAAAACTGTAGTTTTCAGTGATCTTGTGCTGCAGATGAACCAATAGTTTCATTGGTTATACAATTATAATCCAACACAGTCTCACTCCCACTCGTCACATTTTGATGCTTGGTCAAAACAGTTCTGCATCACTTTTTGAGGCTCAAGGTACCACTTTTCAGTCACTTTTCGAGGTGAGGGGTCCTCCATTTTCAGCTGTTTTGCTTAATGTAATGTTTTGCCTGCATATATAAATGTATTATATAATTTTTTTTTGTTTTATTTAAGCAACAAACCTTACCCCTACCCTAAACCTACCCACCTCTGAACAGGCAAATGCAGTTACTGTACAGGTATTTACTCCACAAATGAATCATAAACAAGCAGTGTAAATCCATTACAAACAAGTCGTGTCACATAGCAGCACAAGGTTTTAATCACCAAAATGATCCAGCTCCATTCACGCTCTGTCATCTTATTCAGAAAACACACTCGTGTCCGGTAGCATGACGCAATCGATCATGAGATACTTAAGAACCAATGACATTTCACGTTGACGTAAGGATTCTTGAAGCTGCATTTTTTGACAGCATCAGTGCACAGAAGTACACAGAAGACGGAGAAAGCGACCCCATCTGTTCCTCTCACAAATCAATCATTTTGCATCAGAAGACTTATTATTCATTATTAATTAAATATTAATATCTTTCAAATAAATTATGACGATGGTTGTATCTGCCAGCTATATCTTGTGTTTTATTGACAGATGGTAGGTTTAGGGGCAGGGTTTGAGATACGTGCTCATAAATGTGTAAATAATATAATTTTAAAATAAAACTGTTTAAATTGAAAAATCACACCCCTTCATATATGCAATAATGCCAATGTTTTTACCCAATATATCTTTTAATTATGACGATAAAATAGAATATGCACCGGCATATTGACGCTAAGGGTTTCCTATTTAAAACAATGGAGGACCCCTCACGTCAAAAAGTGACTGAAAAGGGGTACCAAAAAGTATTTTGACCAAACGTCAAAATGTGACGAGTTGGAGTGAGACTGTGTTGCGTAATCAATGAAGCTATCAAGTCATTCCTAAAAGTGCACTCTGTTCAGATTGAGACCCAATTATAATTTAAATAAAAGTTACATACTACATACACACTGCAAACTTTTAGATTGACTACCATATTATTAAAATACAGGACATACAATGAAATTAAAATGTCTGACATGGTGATAACCATAACAGTGACTTCTGAAAATCTGTACCTATGATTTGTTTTGTAATTTTTTTTATTGTATTACTAACTTTAAAATGCATATTTTCATACATTTATATTTGAAGAGTATTTGAAGAGTTGTACCATGTATGTACCATATACTTTTAAATAAATAAATGTAACTTTTTATTTTATAATTATAAATAAATAAATAAATATTTTTTGCTGTTACCAAACTCTGTACCAAAAAATATATATATATTTTTAAAGATTATAATAATTTTTAATAAACAAGAAAATAATTTTAAGGTTTTATGAACTGTTCCCCGAAAGGTTCTTCTGTGGCATCCCTGTTTAAACCAGCTTTTAAAAACTTTATTTTTATCATTACATGTGGTGTTGATCGTAGCAAGTTCACCAGATCTAGTGTAAAACGTTCCCGATAAGTTATCAACATGCTCCAACACATGCATGTCATTAATAATCATGAGATAAAATGGCACGGAACCGCCTAACGTGCTGTAAAACATAAGCAGTTCCTTCCCACAGATCTTTTATTCTAACCCTCTCTCAACATTCATGCAAATCGGATTGAACCGTGTTCCCCAGCGGCAGAACACCACGTTTTCTCCACTACCCCAGCCATATCTCTAGGTTAATTCATTTCTTTTTAAATGCACTGGCTCATGAATGTTCTGTAAAGTCAGCACAAGGTTAAAGGTCACGGGACTCGATCGCATGGCAGAACCGAACATCGGTGAGTGGAAAGACGTTGAAGCGGATTCTTGCCTGACTGACAGGGACGCCCATGGGGCCTGGAAAGAAACTGAAAAGAGCAATCCTTTCAAAAAAATACTGCTGGCAAACACAAGCTCGTATGTGTTCTTGAGTAATCATTCACTCTCGGATGGGTCGTGTATTAGAGTTAATGTAAAAATAATTACATTTCTTATTAATAGTCTCTGCGGCATTGGCCACAGTCTGCTGCTGTAATTGAGTTTTTGTGTCTAATGTCTTTGGGCAAGGGTTACCATTATTACTCTTACCATTATTAATCACAGGAAATAAACTTTTACCATGGCGCATGACTACAGATGTGAGTTTTGCAGGCAAAATAATATTATTAAACCTGTAAATGTCACATTTCCCCCTCCGCGCTTTGTTATTTGCAAATAATTGATATAATAATTCTTCCAGCTAAAAACATCTTGACATTAATGAATATTACCTAAAGCTAAGACAGAAATACGCACTAACCAGACAGCTTTATTGCTCAGCTGTGAGAAATAATGCAGTCCACAGATGTTTTTAACCAACCAAGTATAAAATAAGTTTAAATGAGACATGCACAAACTTTTTAATAGGGACAAAAATCAACCTTGTTTGAGGGGTGTGGGGCAAACATTAATGTTGCATTTTATCCAAATTTATAATTTAAAAAAAAAACAAAATATACACACATATATATATATATATATATATATTAAGGCTGTCAAATTATTAATTTTTTTTTATCAAATTAATCAGGATTTTTAGTGGATTAATCAGGATGAATCACTATTTGCAACTACACCTGAATTTAGATAGATCACAAAAAATTCGTCACAGTGCGCACGCGTGAAATGCGTTAAAAAATGTATGTAATTAACTACATAAAATAATTAACACCGTTAACGCATTATTTTTGACAGCCCTAATATATATATATATATATATATATACACATATACAGTAGTCAACATTTGAAGTGTATCAAAACCTTTCATCAAAGTTGCCCTAAAATTTAAAACCAAAAAACTTTTTTGATCCACTTCAGATGTTGACAACTATATATATATATATATATATATATATGTATTATATTTTTAATTCAATTCAG
Organism: Enteromius trimaculatus; assembly: GCA_032361065.1. Classification (NCBI taxonomy): domain Eukaryota; kingdom Metazoa; phylum Chordata; class Actinopteri; order Cypriniformes; family Cyprinidae; genus Enteromius; species Enteromius trimaculatus. The sequence continues at coordinate 19,242,828 of JAUMHP010000070.1, read as the reverse complement.
ATATTAATTTTTACATTTCATAGAATGCTGAGTGTTGTACTACATCTAACTATATCATATTAAAATTCATTATATTTAAAATAAATAAAATGTTGAAAAATTATATTTTCACATTCTTTAATTAAATTCATGTATTTTTTTAATTTCAGAAAAAGAAAACAATAAAAAAGAAACAATAAAATAATTACATTATGAATGCTGCATTATATCCAACTATAATGTACTAAATAAAAAAAAAAACTTTTTTATATTTAAATATATATATAAATTAAATGTTGAAAAATTATATTTTCAAATTCTTTACTCAAATTCATGAATTTCATTTATTTCAGTCTAAACATTTACAGTAAAATAACTGCAATATGAATGTTGCATTATCTATAATATATTAAAATCTATTAAATAAAAACAAATCACATATTTTTA
>JAUMHP010000070.1:19176762-19187115 GCA_032361065.1 Enteromius trimaculatus | reverse complement strand
CTTTGCATTAGTTAAAATATCGAACTAAGTGACATTTATTTTAAACAAAAGAGCCCGGATAACAGGGAATGCTATCAAAACATATGAACTGACAGTATTCCAGTAGCATTAATAGAACGTTCGTTCCGAGTTATTTGGTGATGCCGTGTTCTCAAATGTTAGCACAAAAGCATTATATATTGTTTATGGGTCTCTTTTCGTTAAACTTTTTAGTTGGACATTAATCTAGCATTTTTAAAAATGTTACTACTTGTTTCAGAATGTTTAGAGAACGTTCAAAAGTAACATTCCAATAGTGTTTGTAAAATTCTAAAATGTTCCCTTAAAGGAACATGCCCCTTTTTTGAAAATAGGTTCAGTTTCCAACTTTTAGCTGCAGCTTAGCATAGATTTTTATTTGTTTAAATTAATTCTTCCATAGTTAAATTGTGTACTAAGACCGACGGGTAAAAAAAACGTGGTTAGAAGCTATACTCTCATTCCAGTATAATAATCAAGGAACTTTGCTGCTGTATCATGGGTGCAGTAGGCAAAATGACATTACGCAGTTTTGATAGCATTCCCTAATCCATCATGTGCATTGAGAATTGTTTGTTTAGGTGTGTCTGTTTCGAGCAAGAGATTCCCCGCAGATTTCATGATCAAAATGGTCGCTCAAAAGTTAAAGTGACTTCTGCGTAAGCAATAATCCATACTCACTTCTACGCTACTCACAACGAGTGAACCCCTTTTACACACAAAATTTCCCTACTGCACCTTAAAAAAAGTACATTTCATGATTTCATGTGGATTTTTGTGCCCACTGTATACAGTACCTCACCTGAGCTACATCAGTATTTCCATTAAGTCAGCATTGTAGTGTTGGCGTCTGGCCGTATTTATAATCTGGGTTCACAATGTCAGGGTTTTCCTGCATGTGGTCTCGAGGGACGCTGTGTGTGCGGTTCTGCATTAGCTCTAATGGCCAGAGGGGTCACGTTTAAAATCATAATGGCTTTTCCGTTCCCCCCCCTCCTGCTGAGACAAACGTCTGAAGCACTCGGCCTCATCAGAAAGGACGTCAGCTTCCCAACTCCCTAATAAAAGATGCCGTTTTCAATCTGTCCGCGTACGCTTTCAAGAAATTCATTTTGCACTTCCCTCTTACACGACGGCGGTTCTCGTTCTGCTTTTGCGTGGTGTGACACGTTGTCATTATAATTGTGCTTTGTCACAGTGCTGTTGTTTGACTGTAGCTGGAGGGGAAAAGCCTTGTTTATTGTTTTAATACAGGGGGAAAGAAAGAGCTTCTCTGACGCTTCAACTAGAGACGAAAAGGCATTCTGATCATCCTATTTTCAGTTCAACATGTTCAATCTCAGCTTGCATTTTTCAAGCATTACTTGTTGTGGGATCTGTAGGCTTTTTGAGGAGGTTAACTCTGTGGATTGTGTTAAACAACAGCGGAGATTTCTACAAAAAACATTCCAATTAGCATAAACACTTAATAAAGAAAAAGACAATGTGTAGAAGTTTGTGAATGACGGGCGTCCCGATTCCTGTGGACGTCTGTGGGCGCTGATTGTGTGTGGGCCTGCTTATCACTGACGGATAGCAATTATGTTACAGTATGTGCTAGTATGCATATTGCTCTACTGTCAGCATCTGCTCTGATAAGCTTGGCTTATCTAGATTGAGTTCCGTGACTCAGAATACTAGTGTACTGCATAGTATGCCTTCTACTGTTTTAATATAATGATAAAGAGCATCGAATAAAGCTGTAAGCCAGAAGCTATAGAGCAAAACTGCGGTAAATCACAGTAATACATGGCCTTGAGTGACTTACTGCTTTCTTATGAGCAGAAATCAAATCACATCTATTAATCATGCATCAAGTTAAATGCACTGCATGCTGGAATATGCATTATGTACACTACTTTTCCAAAGTTTATAGTCAGTAGAAAGACTTTATTTTTTACGTTTATTCAGTAAGGATGCATTAAATTATCAAAAGTGACAGTAAAGGATGTCACAAAATATTTGTATTTTTAAAAAAAAAAATTACTCTTGAACTTTCTTTTCATCATAAAATTCAGAAAAAACTTAATCTATCATGGTTTCTATGAAAATATTATGCGGCACAACTGTTTTTAATCATTGATTACAACAAGAAACGTTGATTATAGCAAGAATGATTTCTGAAGGATCATGTGACACTAAAGACTGTCAAGTTAAGCAGCTTTGCATCACAGAAACATACTTTCAAATAGAAAAACACACTGTTTTTACTGTATTTTTAATCAAATTGACTTGATGCAGACGTAATAGACTACTTTTCTGTAGAGTAGTATCCCATGCGGTACATATACATGTATATGCACGTGCATCCAGATAATTATGTAAAATTAGTACTATAATAGTATGCTTTCTCAAACACAGCCTTTGTTAGTTTTTCAAACCCTGTTAAACAAATACACACATCAGCTCCACAATTCTTAAAGACTTTGACGGTTCAATTATTTCTGTGTAGACACACTTTATGTGGTTTAACTAATGATGAATGGTTAGTGTGTGAAGGTAGCATGCATGATCTTTACCGCCCACTGTTCACTGTGTAGATTGAAATGCTCACAATAGCAGGCATGACATCATTGAGTTCATGGACGTTAAGTCCGGTCTGGGTCAGTTGGATCAGTCGGTGGGTTGGCGAGGCCACGTCAAACGAGCTGTTAGGGAAAAACAAGGATGTGGAAGAAAGTGAGGCAGGATCAGTGAAATGTTGCTGAGTAATATTTACCCTCCCCTTAGTATTGACAGGGTGACCCGTGACTCATGCCGCGGTTGACCTCGTCCGCTGTCGTTTTTTTGTGTTGTATGCTAAGAAATGTGCCAGTTTATTAGTTATATAATGGATTTTAATGTCCCTCGGCGGCAGGGGAGGATCAATGTGGCTACTAACGCACATTTAAGCACGTGCACCTCATTTTGTGGTCCATTTACTGACGGTTTTCTTGCTTTTCAGAGAATAAAAGAGTCAAAGATGCTGCAATTCCCCTCTCAGCCAAGCACGCTTGTATATCTCAAAGGATTCTGCCATTTCTGCCTCAATATTTTTGCAGGTCGTTTCTTTGATTGTCAGTCACTGTTGTGCCATCGTGAACATTGATCAATGTTTTTCATCATTTTTAAGGACAAGCAACATGATAATGTCATCTGTACAATTTGTATGATATAATAAATATGATTTATATTTGATTTGTTTTGGAGGTTTTATTTACTGTAATATCTGTCAGCTTCTTTATTGCTTGCCTAATGAAGCAAAGTCTCGGGATAAAACTGCTGTTTCTAATAGAGGCATTGCACAGGTCATATTTCATTTAAAAAACTAAATTATATTTTGCATTAAGAAAATGAAACCTTCTGTTCAGGATCATTAAGATATATTTTTTTAAGCACTGAAGCACTAATTTCATGACAATTAGGTGCATTACTTCAAGTGATAATCTAATGAGAATCATCTTTGAGAAATTTGTTAATTACAAAAACTTAAAATGCCGATGCGTGGACACATTAAAATAAAGGGAATGTGCTTAATTGTTACCAAAATACTTTTGCTGTGCTGGTCCTAAAATAGTTATTTTTTTCTTCCTTCATGCAAGTTGTAACTGCATAATTTTTGAAGAGAGTGTTCATTACAGATTTAATTTATAGCTCAATAGAAGTCGCAATGATGCATTAAATCAGTCTGAATCACAATTTATACACTTGTTTACTAGATCAAGAAATATGATACTTTAAAAACACCATCAATGGCACACAGCATCAACTTGTCATATACCTGAACCAAAATTAATGGAATAGTTCGCATTAAAGATACAAAATAAAAATGAAAGTAAAAGTGTACTCACCCTCAAGCCATCCAAGATGCAGATGAGTCTGTTTCTTCTGATTTTGGAGAAATTTTGCATAATTTGACTATTATGCAAAATTTGTGACATGACTACCAATGGATCCTCTGCAGTGAATGGGTGCCGTCAGAATGAAAGACTAAACTGCTGATAAAAAACAATAATCCACACTGTTCCACTTCATCTCATGAAGTGAAATGCTGTGAGTTTGTAAGAACCAATCCCTCATTAAGTTGTTTTAACTTTAAACCATTGCTTCTTGACAAACTACAAGTCCATAATCCATAGTAACGCTTCCTCCTCGTCTTGTCCTCTCGCATCTAAATCCACAGAATTTGTATGAAAATGGTTTGACTTGTGTACGTGGTTTGATTTGAGTATATTTCTCTCCTGATTCACACGAGATATCATTTTCACTGGAGAAAGCAATATTATGAACAGAGCACTACTTTAGTTTGAAGTTAAAATGTCTAAAATTAGGAAAATCTGACAAGCAACTTTGTTTCTTTATTTATGTTCGCCGTGTTCTCCAGTACATTTATTAACACTGTCTGCTCGAAGTTAATAGCCAACCAGTGCAATAATAAGAGCCGTAGCGTAATTTGCCAAATGTTTCACCGCCTCATTAGAGAAAAATCCCAAATAAAAAGAAGGCGCGTGACAATGTAAGCAATGGCAGTATATACTATATACGTAGATGCCTCATTAGTAACTGTGTCCCAAATGACGCAAAATGTACTATGCACTCAATTGTATTTAGGATGCTACCCAGTGGACTGTTTTTACTAAACCAGAAATTCCAACAGTCTCACAACCAATCTGTACATATTCGTACGAGGTGTATAATCGTGCTAATTCATACGACCTCACTCGTACAATTTTGTACGATTTGTCTAAACCGTTGAGTGCTCTTTTTCTCTTCTGAATTTCCAGTGTGGACACTATTTATACTACAAATGTCAGAATAGCGCACAAGTACGTAGATGCCTCATTAGCGACTTATGATACGTAAGCCGTCCGCCATATTGTTGCGGCCTTGACTTGACGTCATTCACCATAGTAATCACAGGATATTCAAAAGATGCCACAATCCTGCCCCTAACTCTGTGCTTAGCAACAGTATGTTGAATGTGTCTATATAGGTCTATGGATGATAGCAGGAGTGGGATGTAATGTATTAATTATCACGAGCTATCCTAATATTAAGAGTACATAAATTTGGTTCAAATAGCCTTTTTTAAGGCGATAAATATGTGAATACAGCTCCCCTTCTGAAGTTCTTGTGTTTTTCTCCTTTTCTATCTCTCCAATTCTATTCTGCTCACATGTGACTGGAGTTTAGTTGCTAATTTTTGTAAAACATTGTAAAACCATTGATAATAAGTAATAGAAATGATAATGAAAACCGTACTTGTTTTTGAAGCTGCGGTTGCTTGTTTGTCTAGCGAGAGTTGGCAACAGTGACGGCACCCATTCACTACAATAACGTGAAACATATCGCATTACGAAAGGTATCAGGTACGCAGGGGCACCATCCTAAACAGCTCTGTCAGACTAACCAGAAACACGTGTGAGTAAATCATCGGATAGTGTGTAAATGACCTCCGTGAAGCTCTTTGGGACACAAATACGCGGCACGCGAAATCAATGCCGCGTCCATTATCACAAAACACTAATGAAGCTTCAGTGATGTAGAGAGACGAGGACGATGAATAATGGATAGACGTTATTTCATGTGCAACATCAGAGAGAGCATCATTAACTTACCGTACTGTCTTAAAACAGACAGCACTTTAGGATTTAAATGAGGAAAATACACTAAAACGACCGTATAACCTTGGTTTATGGACTTTGTTTACTCAGGTAAAACCAAGTATGCAAACCTAAGTATGTAAACCTGACTGAAGGAACACAGTGCCATCTAGTGGTTCGTGCATGTCAGCACTTCACTTGAGACAAGAACAGCTACGCGTGTAAATATAACAGTATATGAATATGATGGGAATCATCCGATATCATTTATAACAGAAGTACCACATTATTTCCATCTAATGCCACCAGTGTGTAATTGTGCATGCGTAATACACAATAATTTCTCTCGAATCTTCTGCTAAACTGTAGTTTTTGCTCGTCAAAGAGAGCAGCACTTCACATCAGGAATCACTGCAAACGTGAAAACGGTCTAGGCGGATTATCCAGCCCTCATTTAATTAATGCAATTAAGCTTTGCTCTCCCCACATGCCTGCTTATCTGCTGCTGTCAGAGCCAAAACTGTAAATGAATTAATTACCTCGATCTGCTTAGTTCATAACTGCAATCTGAACTGAAGGATGAATATGCATCAGCATAGCTGCAATGCACCACAACAAAAGAAACTGTTTGCACATCAGTGATATGAGATGTGTTATAGAAATTAGTAAAGAGGTCTTCAAAGTTTTCAAATGGGTCATTCTCTCTATTTTTTCAAGATGGAAATATATAAAAACAATATGAAAACAGGAATGAAAAAATGGAGTTTATAGGCTATGGGATGAATTTTAATTTTTGTAATATATTTTTTATGTCCTGATTGATGCACAGATGCTATAAACTGGTGATTTATTTATAAAGTAATATTTTATTTTTATTTTTTTCTACAAATCTAAAAATAAAATTAAGATTAAAAATGTTAAATTTATAGGTTAATCCTGTATGCTTAATATTACTTTCTATTCTCAACCTTTGCAAGGTTGTCCTTGCTTATAACACCTGAAAGACCTAGAAGAATATTAGCCATATAATTATATATATATGAATATTGTTTCTATTAATAAATTGCAAGAAATTGCATATTAAACCTGACAGTTTCAAACAAACAAACAAAAAAACAACTATCTAATCAAATCAAATATAATGTAAGATACAATTAAAATAAAATAAAACTAATACATACGTAATTATATTAATAGGGAAATATAAAAAGTCTCAATATTAAATAAATAGTAACATTTATTAATTTACAAAATCAGAATAAACAAATGATTTACAGAGTTTGTGCTAGAAGAACAGAAGGCTGTGAGAGTTTCCGAGGGCAGATGTTGTGAGAGATCATACAGCCCGCAGCTCCGTCTTGGTCATTATGATTATAATGATTCCCACCACAAATCCCAAAAATCCCACAAGAATTCCAATCACAAGCACGGCCGTCTCGACCTCCTCGTCCTCCGGCACATCCACCTCTGAGGGACACAGACATTAACACATCACCAACATCTCAAAACATGTCAAATATACAGCAAAAAATGATAGCAGAAATCTACAACATACATTCGTTACTTCTCAAGTTATGTCTGTGCATCATTGCACACTTTTTTTTTATTAACTAATAATAAAGCAATAATTAACATTTATTATTAAATAAATGCACATTTGATTAAATATGTAAATATAAAGGCATCAAGGGGGCATTTTAATTATCTGTCTTTTTGTTTTTGTAAAAAAAAAAAATTAAAAAACAATTCAACATGCTTTTATTTACTTATTTGATATAATTTCATAACAGATTTTTTTTGTTCCTATTGCTCAGAAATGTGCAAATAATAATAATAAACAACATGAATTCTAGTATTCCTTGGCTTCACAAAAATATGTGAAACTGTAATCTATAAAATATTTTTTATTTAATACTGATAAAGCAATAATTTATCATTATTTAAATAATAAATCATTATTTAAATGCAGCAATAAGGCATTTTTATAATTTGTTTGGATTCTGTTATTTAAAAAATAAACATTGTAATAATGACAATAATCATAACAATAATAATTTATTCCCTTATTACAAGTAAGAGTACAAAAAGTTTAAATTATGTACCATAATAAAAAAAAAAATTATTCAACATGCTATTAGTTTTTAATGTAGAATCTTGGACTTGATTCTTTGTTCCCGCTGCATAGAAACACTAGAAAAACTTTCCTTTAAAAGTCAGTTTCACTGGTTTAAGAAAAGGAACTAAGTGTGGAAAACTCTCACACACCAAGATCAGTGTTCAGACTGACCGACTGCATCGCAAACATCTGATCTCCCCACAAAGGAGAAGTGCTCACCCCAGAACCTGGTGATGTCCTGCTCCAGCCCTCGGTGTCTCACGCTGCAGGTGTAAACGTCTCCCCGCTCAGGACGGAAGCTCAGGTAGGAGAACACACGAAAGCTAAAGTCCGGGTTGGAGTAGTACTGCGTCTCGCTGATGTCCTGCACACTCACCGGCTCTCCGTTCCTCGTCCATGAGATGTTCACCGGCGGCGGGTGGAAGTTAGTCACTGAGCAGATGAGAGTGTTTTCAACACCAAGCTTCACGTCGCTCTTGGCATACAGCTGCGTGGACGGAGAAACTGTGATATAACACATGTGAAATAACATTAGCATGTACTTAAAGTGCTGTTTGTGTGTCTGACCATCACAATCAGCAGCGCTCACTCAACCAATCCCGCAAGCTTTGGGCGGGACTATCTGCATCTTCCATCCAAAGATACGAATTACACTTTTGCACAAAATTGAACCATTGCATAGGAGATTTGCAAATAAAGCACAGAATATTATAGAAGTGTCCCAAAATAGGGGGATGGGAACAGTTGGAAGCAAGAAGTTATAGTTGATTGAGAAAAAAAAAAGGTCATAGATTTAAGAAAATATTAAGCTTTTACTTTTTTTACTGTTTGAGCTTTTGTCCTTTTTAAATTTTTTACTTTAAAATGTATTTATATTATTATTTATGGATAATGTATATTTATTCCAGTTTTAGTAATTAAAGTTTTTAATCTCCTGTTATATTTCATTTTCATTTTAATGGTAAGAATGAGCACATTCCCCTTCAGTTACCATTACCAAAATGAATCTGGGTATTTTACTTGAGTGTAATTCTGAGGGTGATTTAATTCCATGGTGAGTCTTATTAAAAGACACTACAACAAATACTACTATTTATTTAAAAAAAACGTAAATTAAACATTTTATATTGCAGTAATTAAATATAATAAAATTTACTGAATGTCTTTAATGTGTGTTATGTTAGTATTATTTTTATACTATTACTACTACATATTTTAAATGAGCTTTTATTTAAATTTATTTTATTATTTTGTAATTTGTATTTCATTTTAAATAGTATTTAGGGTTAATTTATTTCTATTATAAGTTTTTTTTCTCAGTAATTATGTCTGAAGTACATTGTAAATATTATTATTTATGCTTAATTTATTTTCGTTTCAGCTTTAGCTCGGTTTTTATTCCAGTTTTTTGCACTACATATAAAATATATAAAAGTAATTCGAATTTTAGAGCAATATTGTGCTTAATTACTGTGTAAATCATCACAATGCAAAACAGCCATAAAAATAGGTTTCATTTTCTATTTCAATTTTAGGTAAAAGTTGTCATAAACATGTATACTTTACCGATGGATTCGGGGGGATTTTTTTCTCCTGCGATACAGCGAGGAATATTATAGAAGCAGGTGCCGATGGAGCTATACGCTAGAGAAGGCAGATTGCGGTCAAGGGTCCAGTCATCTGCGAACTCTGGCAAACGCTGCTTTGCTGTGTAACGTATAGGGTCGACGTGCCAGAGCTCCTCACCGTCAAACTCCAGCTCAAAACCAGCGTCCATCATCTCTATATGACAGTATGTCAGCTGACGCATGAAATGCTTGACACCTGAAGGAGAAAAACCTTCTGTTTAACCATCAACATACAGGCATAGAAACCATAAACACAATGTCAACAGGTTCAAACTAAAATATCAGTCCAAGCGATTTAAAAAGCAGTTTTAAAGAAGATAAAATCATTACCTTGCACTCTTGTAAAACCCCCAAAAATGTCAAGCGTGCAGAACAGACAGAACAAGCGCAACATTTCAAGGCCAACAGCTGAATGCCATGACTAGAGCATTTACTGGTAATATTTACTTCCTCCTCCAGTCATTACTGCGTACAATAAGATTTCCTCATGCCTGCTAGAAACTAGAGCACTGAATTCAACCAGCTAAACAGGTTTCGCTTCTTTTGTGATGCATGAAACCACGGTATGTTTTCTGTATTAACCATTCTGCCCTGAACAACAGGACCAATGATAATTAAAACATATGGCATACAACTAATTTATAATATACTCTGACCAAGAAGTAATATGAGCCAGTTAATCAAATTATTCTTGCATAATCTTTTACATGAGGTATCGATAAACATAATTTAATGGTTTGTTCCACTTTTGATGAGAGGAATTTCTATGGACGTATGTACATACCATGTAAATCATGTTTTGGAAAGTGCATTTTTATTTTGGTTTCAAACTAGTTTTTTATTATCATGTTTTTATGTTTTATTGTTAGTAAGCCATATCTTCTTTTTTTTTTAATCAAAATCCAAATAACCCAACTGCATCTTGACTGAGATAAATTGGAATGCACGGAGAAAACTTGATTTATATTTA
>JAUMHP010000070.1:19163724-19176656 GCA_032361065.1 Enteromius trimaculatus | reverse complement strand
TGGAGATATATTTAAAACTTTTTTTAAAGATATTTAATTCTTTGGGACAATAGGAACCTTGCGCTCATAAATACCAGCAATCAGAACTTCTTCATGTCATTGTTCTAAACCGAAAGCAATCGGGCCTTTGTGTATGTGTGTGGGGTTTTTTTTTAGTTTACTTGTAAACACAATTTATACACCCACATTGTTCAACCTAGTATAGCCCGTTTTGCAAGGATGCACCATGCAAAAAAGTATGAAATATAATAAAATATTAAAACACCACTTCACACCATTCACTTGTTGTATTTGTATTTCCATCCAATTAAAAACCAACGTATAATCCGGAGCGCATAAACTCTTAATTATACTGCAGATAGGGATTATTAGGTCACAATGGTCTGCCATGTGTCTTATATATTCAAAAAAAGAATAATTAGAGCAATGCAAATAAATACAAACGAGAAAGCAGCATGGTATTATGGACTCTATATACAAGAAATAAATGACAGTCTCTTGCTTAAATGCGATTCCTCTAGTCTCGTCTACAAACCAGTTAACATTCAACTTAAATAATTCAAACCCCTCGATCTAGCAGCGTTTCTCTGGTGCTCATGAACCAATTCCAGTCCAGGGAGGCTTTATGGCTGTTTTTTTTTCAATGAATATTATCACTACAATTTCACAGATGCCTATTCAGACACATTTATGACAAAAAGTGTCACTTGACATTGATTCAAGCATGGAAAAAATGTCAAATTGAATCAATTTCTTACAGATTAAAGCAATAGCAAAATGATACCAGAGAGCAAATGGCGAAAGCATATGGAAAGTTACTGAACTGTTCTACATAAAAGATCTTCATGCATTACAGCATGAAAAACTAAACCTTTTAAAGCGTTTTTTCCCCCACTGAAGGTCCTTTATGCAAGTTTTGGTTGCTCAGAAAGATCTAAATACTGGCCCTGATCTTTAAAGCAATGCAAAAAGAAGCAAGAAATGTTTCAAGACTAAATCAAACGGTCAAAATGGAAGCAAAAACAAAACAACAAGCTATTTCCATCAACTAAGAAAAGTAGTTATGATTGCGCACTCCTTCCCATTATGGGCATCTTGGTAAAAGTCTTCTTTATAAAAGAAACAAAATCCTAGTATATACATTTTTTTACACTGAAGTAAACATAGTTCCTGGATTCAGGAGGCACGGAAAACAAGGTGTGCGTGGAGCTCTGAGCCTGCTTCCTGAGCCTTCCCAGAGTCCTCTTCACCTGGAGTCAGAGTCACTGGTGTCAGACGAGGAGGAGGAGGAGGATGAAGAGGAAGAGTCTGAGCTGGAGCTGCTGGCGCTGAGACGTGACGCCATGGCATGAGGCTCCGTGCCGCTGGGCTTCTCTGCTGGAAGATTAAAACAAAACCGGTTTACACTCGTGAAGGAAACTGGTTTTGCAGGCGTAACCCAGCAAGGCTTGACAACAGTGAGATTAGCTGTTGACATATTGTTAAAAAAATGACAACAATGAAAAGTATTTTTGAATAGGCCACTGAAAGTAGGTTTTGTATTTTTAGACTAGACAAATGACCTTCATTAAGGTTTATAATAGATAGATAAAAAATGTACATTATAATTTCATAAACACCTACAGTATGTATAGATTATACAATCGGTTTGCACCTTGACAGTAATTCAATATTATATTGAATATTATACTGATGAATTTGTAGGGCTTAAATGACTTTTAAAAAAATACTAAATTTAATTGCAACTGATCTAATATAAAGTAAATAAATAAATGTGATTATGATTTAAAATGTGATTTGTAAAACAACAGTTATATCTCAACATGACTATAATAACAATTATTATTATCATTATTGTTGGCGGCAAATAAATTATAAAACTGGTATAAAAACAAATAATTAAACCAAAGAAGAGATTACTATTGCACTACTGTATGCAGTTAACAAAAATGTATTATTATTATTATTATTAATAATAGATACTTTTAATAATTTGGGAGTTTCTTATTTGTAATACAATTAAAATAATAATAGTTTTGAAAAAAAAATACATATTTTTATTATTATTATTATTATTATTATTATTATTAATAGCAATTTACAGTTTATTTTATATTACTATACTATTATTTATTGCTGCCTTAATTTTTTCCGTTTTCGAATGTTAAATCATCAAGCTTTTCTTCTATTTTGCTGTAAAATGACAGGAAGCCCTTAAAGCCTTTTCTTTTGTTGACAACAGCTGGTTTATAAGCACTTTTCATTATAGAGAAGATTGTTGGCGCATGTTTCGTTCCCAAATTGCAAGTTTGTGTGGAGTGGTATTAATTGTGAACCAAGCCGCTGTTAGCTCTCGAAAACACCATAATCACAAAGCCATAATCATTGCGATTTGGTTTATTTTGATTAATCCTGCAGCCCCTAGTATCTTGCAGTATGTCCGTTGCATTTTTTTCCTTTCTAGTAGGTACTGAGCATCTCGGTTTTCACTTGTGCTCGTTCTGTTGTTGTCTGCTTGTTCAACATCAGCTCTATACACTAAATAAAACGATCCCATAAAGGCCTGAACCTCGATTACACCAGCCTCGGGCCATCAGACCGCGATTACTGTTGAGTCCTGAACACCAACACATGATAGAGCTCTTCCTACTTTCAACTACCTATGGGTTTCTGGGGTTTCTTAGCAGAGTTCAGCTGTCCGCTCACATCCTGTAACCTCCTCTCCAGTTCCCTCTTCTTCTCCAGAGCCAGCTCCTCTCGGCTCTTCCCACCTCCTTCCTTCTTCACCACTGCACACAGAACGGATCTAGATTACCCTTGACCCATCACACAACAAATAAATCTAGCTAAAGCTTGCAGATTGACAAATTATACATAAATATATACATGCATGTGTGCGTATTTATATATACATAAAAATATATACACAATAATAATTTCGGAGTCACTGAATATTGATCTTGCTACATGCTAAGTTAATGCTAGTACTGTATAAAGTAGGAAAGTTATTCTTCCTAGGCCAGAAAAATTATATTTTACAGAAATGGACAAACATGGACAAACAAATTAAATCATTGTCACATTGATTCTGCTACAGTTAATTCTGAAAGCTAATCTAAATATTTATTATTAATTATAATCAGTACTTTTGAGCTAATTTGCTACAATATATAAAAATGTAAATACATTTAAATATAAATGAATAAAACTGCAAACAAAAAGTTAGAAGCAGAACACATTTAAAATATGAAAATCTTGTGCAAAACTATAAAGGAACAAAATTTCTGCATTTCTGTTTTGATAATGATTATAAAAAAAACATATTGCATAACTTATTAAAATAATGTACAAGTAGAAAATGAACTACACACAAAAAGACCAGAAACGTTTATCTGAGTGTTTAATTTAGTGATAAAAAAAATGGGGAAATATGATTGGTTTAATAAAAAAAACCCCACATAAAATATGAATAAAATCACAAAATAAAATAAAATAAAATAAAATAAAATAAAATAAAATAAAATAAAATAAAATAAAATAAAATAAAATAAAATAAAATATTGACTAGCTGTGTAGATATTTTCCTGGATGTCATAGGTAACAAGCATTAAATCTCTGCTCACCGCACGGATTGCGGGGCTTCTTGCGCAGGCAGGTCATAACATATCGCTCCAGCTCACGCAGCGTAGAAGGCTTCAGCGTCTCAAAATCGATTTCGATCTCCTCGGGGTTGGTGTCACGCAGCGAGGGCTCTCGTGACTGGATGATGTGCACCACACGGCCCAGTTTCTCCCCGGGCAGCTTGTTAATGTCCAGGCTGAGCTGTCGTTTATCGTCGTAACTCATGGGAAGACCGTCCTCTTCCTCTTCAGAGTCGTAGTGAGGCAAGGAAACGGCAGCGGCTGCCGCAAAACGAGATGAGGAGGATTTCTTTGTGTTCCTGCCAGAGTACATCCAATAAAAGAAACTTGTTACGCTGAACAGAGGGAGCAAGAAGCTACTGGTTAAAGTGAAGATGTGCTGCTCCTTATAAAAATGTTTTAGTTACCAGTTTAGATCTTTAATTAAATTATGATACTTCTACATCTCAGGTAATTGTGTTGAATCTACTGAATTAATCTAACAAATCAAACTGAATTGGTCAGAAACGGTGTAAATAACTGGTTGCTTATAATATTTAGACAAAATATTTTTTGTTGCAATAAATGGTACACTTTAGACAAAGAATGCATTTTTATAAAACGTATGATTTACTATTCTTTAAAATAACAGAATTTTTAATTCAGTTTGAATTTTAACCTTTTTGTCATGTGCTTTTTTTAAAATAAATATTTTCAGTAGCGCTGTTAAATTATTAATCGCATCCAGAATAAAAGTTGTTGTTTACATAATATATCTATGAGTATATTTATAATGTATAAAATAAAAAATAATAAAGTTTTCAGTCTCTGCTTGACTAGGGTAATATTATAAAATAATATTAGTTACCTTTTTCTGCAATCAAATAAAAAAAGAATGATATTAAAATGAGCATTATAATAATATATATATATTTTTTTAAATATATTTCCATTAGTGCTGTCAAATGATTAATTGCATCCAAAATAAAAGTTGTTGTTTACATAATATATCTATGTGTACTGTTTATTTATGATGTATAATTTAAACATACAGTACATATTTGAATGAAAATGAAAATATTTATAATGTATATACATTTATATTCTTATATTTTATATAAATTATATATTATATTTTATATTTATATAAATATATTTAATATATAAAAAATATTTTTCTTAAATATATACATGTATGCGTTCATCTTTATATATAAAATTAATATATATGGTATACACAGATATTATGTAAAAAAAAAAATCTTTATTTTAGATGTGATCATTTGACAGCACAAATGTTTTATGTAACATTTTTGTTTCAGTTGAAACAATTTTAATACTTATTTCAGGTAGTGACAAGGCAACATTTTTTTTTTTTAATTATTAAATTATTAAATATTTTAGCATTGCATTTCAGATTTATTTCTAGTAGAGAAAAATTATGTGTGTTACTTTTAGTCTTAGTTAAGAAACAACACTATTTCAGACAAAATCTTTAATAATTAAATTCCCATCTATATTAGCTACTCCACTCCCAATAAGAACAAGCGAAGTGAAAAATACGAACTTGTTCTTGCTGCTTTTCTTCGCAGGGCCTTTCTTGCTCGGTGTGGATGACAGTGAAGCACGACTGGATTTGTTTTTAGTCAGTTTGGCAGGCTTGTCCCGCTCATCACTCAAAGTTCGACTTCCTCTGCGCTTCTCTGGCTTCTTTTTCTTCTTCTTGTCTTTCTTTTTCTCTCGTTTCCTTTTGGGTTTGACAATCGGGCCGGAGGAGAGAGCTGCCAGCTGCTCATGTACCGCTCTGAGCTAAAACACAGGGATATACTACAAGTTAAAAGATCAAAGCTGCTATCACATTATGACAGCCATGACATTTCTTTAGATTAACATGCGAGTTATTATAAGGATGTGTGAATGGATGAATCGTGCACAGTAAGACTAGAGAGATTTAAAAGGGTCAAAGCTGTTGATGTGAACGTTTGAAGTAGATGGTAAAAGGAAGGTCTGTTTACCTGAGTACACACCTGGTCCTGCAGCTGGGCCAGGCGCTGAGCTCTCTCCTCTTCGCTGTCAGAGCTCGGACTGCTGTCGCTGCTCGGCTCGCTGTCGCTGCTCGGCTCGCTCGCCGATGACGAGGATGAGGAGGATGAAGAGGAGGAAGATGACGATGAAGAGGAGGAGCGGTGCATTCCCATCATCCCCATGTTCCGTCCTAATGGCATGGGAGACAATTCCTCCTCCTCTGAAACCTCGTCAGGCATCTTTGCGAAGCGGAACTCAAACACGTCCTGTGGAAAGAGAAAAAGGAAGATTATTAAAATGTCACTTGTGTAGAAAGATAATCAAAAATTCTTATAAAAATAAACAACTTTTTTTCAGAAACGTAAAGTTTTTTTTGTCATAATAGTAAATATTTTATCTAGTTACTTTATTTTTTTACAAAAAAATAAGCTATTTATTTGCTATTTTTATATTTATTTAAAAATTATTTGACTAGGCTAATATAAAATTGTTTTCTAATCCAAAAATATTTTTCATTATCTTAAAATACATATATTTAAAAATAAATAAGATGTAATTCATATAGAATAACTCAGTTTGACTATCAAATAACAAAAAATATTTAAAATATTTAAATGAGCAATAACAATAAAAATAATAATAATAACTGACATTATCTGAATAAAAAATAATGAAGTTTTCAGTCTCTGCTCGACTAGGGTACTATAAGAAAATAATATTAATTATCTTTTTCAGCAATCAAATAGAACGAATGATAATATTAAAATAAGCATAATAATAATAATAACAACTGATTTAAAAAAAAAATATATCATATTTCAAATTGTATTTAAAAAATGTTTTAACCACTAGAAATAATATAAAAATGTAATATTTAATACTAAATACAACTACTAATATAAAATTTAAAAAAATGTATACTATGAATATATAAATCATTCGAGCCAAAACTATAGGTCTCTAATATGTCCAGAAGCACACCAAAAGAGAAGCCCATTTTAGGATCAATTTGGATTTTGCATTTAAGCAGAATGAAGCATCTCTATGTTGGTGTATGTTTATATAAAACAGCAGAGGCGGTTCATCTACCTGCAGTTTTCGTGCCATGGCCACCACGTCATGATCAGGAGGGTTGTACTTGTAACAGTTGGAGAACATGAGTCTGACGTCAGCGCTAAACTGCTGGGCGTCTCTGTACTCGCGCTCATCCATCTTCCTCTGAGGAACACAGACCGAGTATTACATCAACTCAGAGTACTTTACTGCTACCAGGACTTTTTCAAAACCTAAAACCTGCAGCAGAACCCTGTATTCATAACCATCCAAACAGCACCAGTACTGTGTGTGTGTGTTGCTCACCTTGATGGTGCTGAGGTCCATGGGGTGTTTGATGATGTCGTGGTAGTCGTGCAGACCCAGCGTTGATGCATCTACAGGTTTGTAGAAGGGCCAGGCGTACGCCGCGTGTTTTTTGGACAGCAATTCTTTAAGGACGCCGCTGCAGTAGCGAAGCTGCTTGCTTAGTTTCCCCCGCCGCGAGGGCTGATGGGGCCGCACGGAGTCAGGCAGGTCTTTACGGGGAGGTTTGATTGGGCGACGGGACAGCGGTCGCCCCAAGACGGGCTGGAGGTGGGTGGGCTCGTTCACGCCCATGCTGGGTAAACAGTTCACAGGCATTGAGGAGAGCGAGTGGGGCATCTCTCCGGCGGACCCGTGACCTTTCCCCATACCTCCCATTCGAGCAGCAGAGGGGAAGCCCAGAGTAGTGGGAGTGGTGGTGTCTGCTTTACGCTTCACGCCCTTCTTCTGCAGAGAGAACAGAGACATAAGGCTTTCAGATAGTGCTAGTTATGACTACAAACTCAACTGAACCTCCCAGCAGCTGGAAATGTTTGAAAGCGCTGGCAGAAGGCAACATTTCTTAGTGAATAATTCCAGTCTGCTCCTCATAAATAAATAGCAAAAACCGTCAGGAAATCTGAAATAGAGCGCACAGGTAACTATGTATAATGTAATCTGTAAATAAACTAAATACGGATCATATGGATAATTAAAACACTAGTTGATTTATAATAACAATTAATTAAATAACTAGAAATAAATAATACATTAAATTATTATTATGTGCACAATACACAATTATAAGACAGAAAATGTGATGTTTTTGAAGGAAGTCTCTTCTGCTCACCAAGGCTGAACTTATTTGATAAAAAATACAGCAAAAATAGTAATACTGTGAAGTATTACAATTTAAAATATTTTTTTTTCTTTTACTTTTTTGTTACATATTAAAGCAAATTACAAACAATGAGCAAAACATTCCTTGACAGCAGCGGTGAAACAAGGGGGAAAAAATTTGAAATAAGAAGAGCAGAAGGAAACACATACAATCTTGTCAAATAATACAATAGGGAATAAATCAAGGTTCCTTACTGATCAGTTCATTTTCAAAGCGTCCAGATAGATAGTAACAGCTTTCCACCTTTGTATAAATATGTCCAGTTTCAGTTGGAGTTGAGCAGTCATATATTCCATTCTATAAATAGATAGATAGATTCCTATCCACTGGGCATTTTTGGGAGGTGTGGCTTCATCCAGTTGATTTTTATGGTTTTTCTTGCACTTAATAAGAGTATATGCAGTATATATCTCTGGATTTTACTACATAAATCCTGGGGTATCCCTTCAAGCAAGAAAAACAGGGGAGTAAAAGACAAACCTATAAAGTAGAATTTACCTAATCTCCTTTACTCTTCACCAAAATATAGATTTTTTCACAAAATATGTGTGTGATCTCTCACCTTCCCACACCCCTCCAACATTTCTCTGTTACTGGACTCTTAATACATTTTGGTATTACCAATGGTGTTCTAAAAAAAACTAATTTTTGTTTTCCAGTCAAACTCATTCCAATTATAACTGTATACAACCGTATACATATGTCTTCCCTTGAATGTGTTTTAAAACATCATTTTAGACTGTGATTCAAAGCTAAATTTCAAGCATAATTGCTCCAGTCTTCTGTGTTACATGCTCCTTCAGAAATCATGTGCTCAATAGTATATTGATTAAGTGCTCAAGATACACGTTTTTTTTATTATTATAAAAACAATAGTAGAAAACAATTGTTGTTTAAACGTTTTTCTGTTTTCTGCAGAAATTCTGCTTTGTATGCTTTTTCCCGCCACAATAGAACAGCATTTATTTGAAACCATTTCTTTTTAGAAATGTAAAACTGTTACTTTTGAGCAATTTAGTGCAGTCTAAGAAAAACAAACAAAAAAACTAGTGCATGTGTGCATATGCAATTTGACTATTTTTATACATGAAAGCAAATTACAAAAAGCATTATATATACACAGCTGTGATCGGTGTCATCCACTTCAAATATTGACTACTGAATGCATGTAATATACAGTATATATATAATATTCATACACATATGCACACACGTGTATATATATATATATATATATATATATAAAATGGCTCAAAAAATTCATTGACAGCTGCATTATATAGGACGATGTGATTAAATATTTTGACACTTCAAATGTTGACTACTGAAAGCATGTAATATACACACACTTATATAAATATTTCTATGTAATATAATATAATATAATATACAGTGGCTCAACAAGTAATGCCAGGTGAGCCAGATGATGATGATGAAGGCTCAGCCATGTAAAACATCTCTGAAGCGGGTGTGTATGTACCTTTGCGGTGGGTTGGGTGGGTGGTGGCGTCATCAGTGGTGGAGGAGGGCCGCTGTTGCTCAGCAGGGTCTGTGGAGGGGTGGAAAACCGTGAATCTGGTGTGTCGGGTGAGGAAGGAGAGTACGCTGACTGAGACACAGCAGGCACCTGGTGAGCTGATATAACACTTCCTCCTCCTGATGGAAAAAAGCACAGATTTAGCAAAAGTCACAAACTGGTTCTGATCGCTGTACATGTCAGTTTAAGTGACATCTTCCGGTCTGAATAGGCAGTTCTTAGCCAGAATTAGCTATAAATGTGACGCTAAAGACTGTATGACTGTGTAACTCACCTCTGCCTTTACGTCCTTTGATGGTTTTTGTTCCTCTGCCTTTAGGGATAGGAGGGGGCAACTCGATCTCTTCCTGAGGCATCTGGGCAACCTTCTGTAAGAAAACCTTCTCCAGAGACTGTGCCATCAGCACAATGTCATCTGTGGGCTGAAAGACAACTCACATTATACACTTCTGTAGAAGACTAGCAGCGCCTTCAGTCGATGGACTGATGTTGATATGTATAAAATATATATAAAAAACACCATTCAAAAGATTGGAAGGGTTTTAGAAATTCTCACTCTCAAAAAGGCTGCATACAGTAAAAATGCAAAATATCATCATTTTAAAAAAAGGTTTTCAATCTGGATATATTTATTTATCTCCGTGATACAAAGCTGCATCATTACTCCAGTCTTCATCACATGATCCTGCAGAAATCATTCTAATATTCTGGTTTGATGCTCAAGAAACATTTTCTTATCAGTGTTGAAAACAGATGTGCCACTTTATATCTGTGTAAAAACCATGACAATTTTTTTAATCATTCTATGGTAAATAATAAATTTAAAAGAACACCATTTATTATTTATTTCATATTTGGTAGCATTATGTTTTTGCTCAATTGAATGCATCCTTGCTGAATAAAAGTATTAGTCTCTTATTAAAAACCCAAACTTTCGAACCTTAGTAGGGTCGGGTACTGTTTAGGGTTTTTTCGATACCGGTGCCAAAATGATACTTTTAAAACGGTTCCAGTGCCTAAATAGTGCCTGAATCGATACTTAATAAAAAAATGGTACCACTTTATAATAACTGCACACTATGAATCATTAGTTAAGCATTAGTAAACAGTAGGTTCATCCTTCATAAAGCATTGTTCCAACATTAATAGTCTTCAGTAAGCAGTTTATAAATACAGCTGTAAATGCCTTGTTCTTGATTTATAATCATATCTATTACAAAGGAGATTTAAAGGCTCGTTATCTTCCAAACAGAACAAATAAAAACAACACAGAGGGATAAAAAAAAAATTCACTTGAATGATTTATCACGAAATTGCATGAAAGATTTTAAAAAGTATAAAAAGTCTATTCATAAAGTAAAAGATCTACTCTATGAACAATGCATAAAATTACATTAAATAAAGAGAAAACCAATAATTAATGAATAAATAAAATAATCTTAAACAATAACTAATATATGATCCAATGCCATGTCTCAAGTCAAGTGAAGGAATCCTCTTATTACAGGCATCCAATACTGACCTCCGGAAAAGGGGAATAACCAATGACATTTGAGATTACAACTAAAACAGCAAGCCCCGCCCCACGACTGGCAAAAATAAACAAGATCGAGCGCAAGAATAATCGCGCGCAGAGAACATATCATGCGCACGCGAGGGTTTGAAATGAGCTCGCGGGCTCCCGTTTCTTCGCATATAGATCCGTTTTCCTCTCGCGGAAATGATTTACCGCACGCGCCAGCATCAGTGGTGCGCTCGCTTATTAATGGCGTAGATTTGTTGGGTTTGTCGTTCAGGCACGCCACCGAAATCCGCGTTTTGATTCGGTACATACCTGTTACTTAGCTACAGGTACTCAACCCTAAACCGTAGTGTCAGTGGATGTATATTAATACATGCATGGTTCTCACATCTGTATAAACATCATATGTCTACTTCAAATAAGCACTAAATTATGCATTTTCTCCATATGCCACGTACAGTATACCCATTAGAAACTCTCATATTTCACTTTCGTGCTTAATAACACAGCAATTATATGAAATGACTATGTTCCCGCTCTAACCTTTTTTAGAAATGCCTAACGAGCACTGCGGGAGGTTTCCATGGCAACACACACCTTATTGTAGATGTAACAGTTGGTGAACATGGTGTTGAAGTCCTGCAAGCATTCACTGGCACTGCGGTAGTAGTTATTCTCCAGTCGTTTCTTGATTGAGCCCATGTCCATCGGCTGTTTGATGATCTTATGGTAGTCCTGAAAGCAAAACATGAAACTGTGTCATTGGAGATCATATCATCTCTGCATGTTTGTAGACATGCTGACTACTGGTAATATGAGATGATCGGTCAGAAAACAACACGCTGGACTTGAACAGACTTTTTACATTAATAACAAATAAAAAAAATAAATAAAGCAATGGTTAAGGTTGGTTGCAGTTGTGAATTTAGCCCAATGTCACTGGGCCATATAGGGCCTTATAAATTAAGATACCAAAAGAAATCTAATTAAAAAAAGATATCTTTTTATAACATTAATGGCCTGCAAACCAGAATAAAACTGCTTTTTTTTACATTTTTGAAGCGCACCACTGCTTTAATGTAACCAAGATCGCTAAAGTCGACATGTTTTACTAATATAGACATATCCACTCCTCTAGAAAATAGTGGATTACGCAGAAAATATATTTGACACATAATGACCCATTTTAATGTGAATTATTTAATTCATTTTGTCATATCAATGCAAAGCAGAAAACATGTTTCCACATTACAATTAAAAACTATTTATCAGTGTCGTCTATATCAAAGTGATATCCATATAATAAAAATATACAGTTGTTCTCAGAAAGAAAGCATTCACTCACAGGTAAGTTGAGTCGGGCCGCGTCCACGGGTTCATGGAAAGGCCATGCGAAATGATGCCGCCACAGCGCTTTCACCAAGACCTTGTGGAGGAACTGCAGCTGATTGGTGGTGCGCCCCTGTCGGCTGGGGTCTGTCACGGGGGGCTGCTGCGGTGGAGGAGGTCCGGTAGGAGGCACGTGGGGCGGAGGCACATGGGGCAGAGATGGGCTCTCGAAGCCCTCATAGAGCAGCGAGGGTTTCCGAATACGCTTGCCCGAACTCTGCTCCATCCCACCCAAGACAGACAACCCTACTCCCACAGAGCTGCTGCGGAAATCACCAACAAAACACAGAAGACGCAGCATTTTGGGTTGAGTTTGGAGGATGAGGAGAAATACATAATAATAATACATATTATTTGCATATTAGACATTGCTTTGATTTGTGTCTGAAGAAGCCACATACACATAATATACATCAGATATATAAAACATAATCCACAAGTCGATTAATAACCAATTATTTAATTGAATAAAGCTGTAATTAATGATAATAATTGCTTACATTTATATAGTGCAGTAGTTATAAACTTAATAAATACTAAATAAACTTAAGACTAAATACTATCTACTGCCTTATTAATAGATTATAAACATTTTAATAT
>JAUMHP010000070.1:19145187-19159121 GCA_032361065.1 Enteromius trimaculatus | reverse complement strand
TTCTCGTAGTTTCGACTTTATTCTCGTAACATTACGACTTTATTCTCGTAGTTTCGACTTTATTCTCGTAACATTACAACTTTATTCTCGTAGTTTCGACTATATTCTCGTAAAATTACGACTTTATTCTCGTAGTTTTAGATTTTTTAAAATTTTTTTGGTGTCACTAAAGCTCCGTCGTAACAATGTATGCATTTACTCTTAATTTTTTTTTTCAGAAGAACCTCCATCTCAACCATGTGGCCATTTTTTGCAAAACTGATTAAAAAGGATCAACTACAAGAAATATATATTTACCTATATCTATTTTACAGACATGTGGATTTAATAGGATGCATATTACTCAATAAACAGAGTTTTGAATTGATTCTTTAAGGCAGTTTGAACTGATTCACAAAAATGAATGAAGCTACTACTGAAATTAAAATCAGACGCAAATCACAAACATTTGTTAATTTTTCTAATTCACTTCAATCAGGAGTTTTTATGGTGGCATGCCTCTTACCCTGTGTTCACTCTCAGTGTCCAGTGAACTGGTAGCATCATCAAGCACCAGAATCTGTGGTTTCTGAATCAGTGCTCTGGCGATGGCGATACGCTGCTTCTGACCTCCAGAGACCTGACCACCCTTCTCTCCAGCATCTGACAAACACAAAACAGCATGTGTTACTTTCTCAAACAAGCTGATAAAAACATCACATTAAAACACAAGTAATCCACTCCAGTCTATCAATTAATGTTTTGTTAATAATAACAATGTTGCTTCTCTATCCATAATATTGCATTTTCTTAGAGAATGTGCACAGATAAAACATAGTTTACCAGTAAAAACTGTCCAAAATGGTTCTAAACAAATATGTTGGAGGACTTTGATGTGAAATCACCAAAGGAAATTGAGTTTTTCAGTGGATGTAGTGTTTTTATGAATTATGGATTAAATATTGACCAGCACCAACGGTTTACAAATAAAAAATTCACTGCAGAGGACCCACTGGTGAGCAAGTGATGTAATATTACATTTCTCTGATGAAGAACCAGACTCATCTACATCTTGGATGGCCTGAGGGTGAATTACATTTTCATTTTTGGGTGGACTATTACTTTCAGACTCACCTGTGTCATATCCTTTAGGTAAACTGGCAATGAAGTCATCCGCATTGGCCAGCTTGGCAGCAGCGCGCATTTCTTCATCCGTGGCATTTTCTTTGCCATATTTGATGTTTTCTCGCACCGACCGAGCAAACAGAACTGGCTCCTGTGACACCACACTAATCTGAAAGAGGTGGAGAGTAAACAAGGTCAGCACACAAAGTATCCAATCAAAGAAAATGTCACTTTTATTTATTTATATAGATGCTACTAATAGTACAGTCTAACGAAAAAAGGTACAGAAGCTGTCAAAAGTTACCATTTAGGTACTAATTTGTCCCTTTAAGGTACTATGCACCCTTTGGCCATAAATTTGTGCACTTTTAAAAAGGGTACGACTCCAGTGACAGCTATTGTTCCTTTTTTTGGAGTGTATATAGAAAAGAATAAGATTACCTTCTCATGTAGATATTGGTCCTTGTATTTCAATAGTGGCTTCTGGTCCAATAAAATCTCCCCATTCTGAGGCTGGTAAAATCTCTCCAGCAAACTCACAATAGTGCTTTTCCCAGAACCTGAAGGACCCACCAGAGCTGTGATCTGGCCTGGCTTCAGCTCAAGAGAAATATTCTAGAACAACCCGCAAAAAAAAAAATTACATATAAATATATATAAAATATAATGTTTATAACTGTGTAAATAATTTTTCATACATATATATATATATATATATATCTCTCTTTTTTTGCCATACATTTTTTTTACTGCAATAAAGTAATCTTTAGCATCTTTTTTTTTTTTTTTTAGCAAAACATGATTTCTTATTATTTCTTTTTTTTATTCTATAAAATATAATAAGACATTTTTACTGAGATTTTTACTGACCTTTAGCACATCTGTGTCTGGTCGCTTTGGATAAGCAAAGGTGATATTTTGAAATTGCACATGTCCTTTCAGTTTTTGAG
The DNA here is from genome assembly GCA_032361065.1 of Enteromius trimaculatus. NCBI lineage: Eukaryota > Metazoa > Chordata > Actinopteri > Cypriniformes > Cyprinidae > Enteromius > Enteromius trimaculatus. Next base: position 19,157,067 of record JAUMHP010000070.1, on the reverse strand, counting down.
GAGTGAGGGATCCATCTTGAGGAATATCAGGCTTTCGGTCCACATACTCGAAGATTTTCTCTGAAGCACCAACTGCTTTCTTTACATGTGGCCAGTATGACATCAGTACCTGTGATGAAAGCATTGGTTTAAAGCCACAAAAGTGTTGTTTTCTCTTGCAAAACTACAATAATGCTAGAGTGTTGTGGGGCATGCAGGAAATTCCTCAAATTTAATACTAAGCCTTGAGGGTTTGTTTCAACAGTAACACTTGTTTAGCATGATGCCTGTGCTTACCTCAACAGCTGATGTGAACTGAAGCTCATACAGCACAAAGGACACCAGGTCACCACTACTGACATCACTTCCTGTCACAAGCCGCCCTCCATAGTATAGTATACTGACTTTCAAAGCCAGACTGGACATCTGCAAAATTTCACATTTCTTTTCAAACACTGACTTCAAGATGCATTAGAAATATATTATATGCATACATTGATATACAAAACACTTTTCTTAACACAAAGTCCAAAAATCAATATGTAATCAACTGCATTATATGCAATTCAGCTATACTGTTTTTAATGCATTACATTACAAATCAAGGCCATTAATATACAAAATAAACACTTACACTATTGGTCCAAGTTGAGGCAGCATAAGCTGCGGCTTCCACTTTATTCAGGGCATATGTGTCCTCCAAGCACTTCCTGTACCTCTCTGTTTCTCCGTCCTCGTTTGCAAAGCTCCTCACTGTCTTCATGGAAGAGAAGGTTTCCGTGGCAACATCATTGGCCTTGGCGAGAGATTCTTGCACTTGTACAGAAAGTTTCTATGGGAAAAACATTAACATTGCATAAACACAAATGGTCTCGATGCGCTTGATTAAGAAACCACTAGCAAATCTGAAGGGATCATTAGAAACATCGGCACACCCAACATTAGACAACATTTTATTTCAGTCACAGAAAATCTGTCAGTAATGTAATGACCCTATTTTTAATGCACATTCTTTGTCCTTTTTGCATGATTTATTTTCAAAAAGGTTTTAAGGCAAGACACTGCAGATAAAACCATTGTTTAATTGTAAGATTTGGGCTATTTTGCTGTCATGATATGTCTATTTCTCAGACTAGCGTAAAGAAAGCCTTTTTTATTACAATTTTTCTATTTTGTCTGACAATTTTAATTGCACATTTTAAAAGGCTATTTTCTGAAAAAAAAAAAAAAAAAAAAAACAAAAAAAAAAAAAAAAAATATATATATATATATATATAAATCCCAACATACATACTTCAGTTTCAGCCACTTATCTACCCAGTTTTATTTATTTTGATTATTATTCCATATTGTGAAGATTTTTACTGTAGATTTTTTACACAAAATGAGCCTGCCTTCAGTATTCATATGTTTGTTCTTGAAATAAATGAAAATTATGGAATATTTAATTGCACAATGCTCCTTTTGCACACGTAACATTTCAGAGAACGTGTAATACAAAGAATAACTTCCTTGGAAATGTAGTGATATTGACTCGTTAAAACATTTACCTTTTTAATTAATTTAATTAAAATTAAAGGATAAATCTATTTTAATTCTAAAATAAAAATGTATTCCTGGAAATGATAATCTTTTGACTAAATTGTGACACATTTTGTGATAAAAAGTTAAACAGCACAACAAACTCTCCTTTTTTCAAGCCTGCAACCTCATTTATGATTTCAAAATGTTAGTCAACATTTAAAGTGGATAAAATCCTTTCATCAGAATGTGTTTTTGTCTTACAGTAGGACAACGCTGATGCAAATGTTGACTACTCTATATCAATCTTACCTGGTAAAATTGGCCAGAAATTTCTGGGATGATCCAGATGATGGGGAGGCCGAGTGCGGTGAAGATGGACAGCCTCGTAGAGAGCAGCAGCATCGAGCCGAACAGGAAGATGACACGCATGAAGTACCACATGAGCAGACTCAACTTCTCACTCAGAGACTCACTCATAGTGTTGGTGTCGGTGGTGATGCGAGAGACAATGTCCCCTGAACAGGAAACCGTGACAAGCACGCATTAAAACAACAAAGGTATGATAAAAGACACCAGTGTTCAAAAACCAGCACTAATGGAGTATGTTACACAGTTTTACCTGTGGAAGCTTTATCGAAGAAAGCAATATCTTGCTTCAGCACAGACTGGAAGACGAGTCCCTGGATGGACGTGTGTATTCGGCTCATGGTGATGTTGTAGATGAGGTCACACACAAACTCACACACAGCGCTGCAGAAAACAGGTTGGAAAAATGTGCATTTATCTTTAATGCGTTTGAGCAGCTGTTTACTGTTACAGTATAAACTGTAATATTGTGAAACATTATTACAATTTAAAAGGAATGTTTTACACTAGAATATATCGTCCTGTGATCAAAGCTGAATTTTCAGCATCATTATTCCAGTTTTCAATGAAACACGATCCTTCAGAAATCATTCTAATTTGCTGATTTGCATTTCAAGAAACATTTTTTAAAAAGCTAAATATTTTTGTGCAAACCGTCCATTTTTTCAGGATTCTTTTATGAATAAACATGTTTACTTGAAACTTTTTAAATGTGACATTATATAAAAGATTCTAAACGTCATTATATGTAACAATATAAATTGCAGTGTCTTACTGACATACATTTTTGAACAGTGGTGTAAAAGACTGTTTTTCTTGGACTTACCTCATAATGGTCATCAGTGTCATAACAGTGATAGCATGGTTAAAGGCCTCGGGTTCATCTTCATTCATGATCCAGTCTGTCATTTTACCGGTGTAATGAGGAATTGCCATTTCACCTGCAGGAAAATTGCTTGTTAACATTCATGCCTATATCTTATAATTTGCTTACAGACAAAGGTTTATGATCAGTGGCCCACTTATTCTGGATTCAAAGCATTAAAATGTCTTATATCTGTAGAGAAGAATCAATACGTTGAATATAGTTGCAGGAAAGTTTACTGTGTTTGCAAACTTGGCATGATTTTGTGTACTGAACAATTATCGGAGCAATCTTGAACAAAGTGAAACCAAAAGTAACATGAGATCACATTTAACTTTCTTTCCTTTGACAGACTATAGTTTTAAATGACACTGTAGGCTAGATTTCAAGTTAATTATTTACGGATTGTAAAGCCACATGTCATGTAAAATGATTTTAATGGCCAGTAAGAGAAAAACTGCAAAAAAACTAAATGATAAAGTGATATATATTGTATATTATTTCAAATAAAATAATAATACATGAACAAGAAAATAAATAATACATCTAACAGTACTATAGTAATCGAGAGTAAATATCTGCCAAATAATATTTTGTTATTGTAATTTTTTAACTATATTGGTTCTTTACACATGAAAAAAATATATAGCTGCATTTTTAATCTTAGGAAGGATCATCATATTTGGGGGTGTGTGGACTATAAAGGTATTTTTTGCAAAATTGCCGCTTTGATAAAATGAACTCGTAGACATGCATTTATATGTACAGTATGACACAACAGATGAGCATGTTTTTACCTAATGAAGAAATAACCACAAAGAAGAAGACTACTGCAAAACGTCCACTGAAAGGCTTCATGTATCCCAGCAGCCTTTGCAGTGAAGCCTTTCCCTTCTGCTCTGTTTTCTGCTTTTTGGCTGTCGGGAGGAGAGTGGGAACATAGCGTTTCCACAGCAACAGAGACAAAGCCAATACTGCATAGCCCTGCAGGAGCTGAAATATAATCGGGTTTTAATGCACACATGCAAAACGAACCAGTGATTTAAAATGCTACATAATTTAAACGTGTTAAAACACATCTTACTCCTTGACAGGTGTGCCAGCCCCACACCAGCTCCACTGTGGACCTGTCACAAGCCCAGAGGAAGGAAATATACACTGGATAGAGAAGGCCGTGAATTACAGCCGTCTGCACCCCCTCGAATCCTCTCATCCACGCAGGGCTGCTGGGGTAGGTAAAGGAGATGAAGAGGAGGAGACATGTTCGGACCAGTCCACCGGCCCACAGCAGGATGAAGGTGTTATTGATAAAGGATGGAGAGAGTTGAATGGCACCAATGAACATAACGGCACACACATCCACACACACTGCCAACACGGCAAACAGAGGAACGGCCATCTTATCCTTCATCTCCTGCACTGGCAAAGAGAAAACAGCATTTAAAACAAATATCTGAGTAAAATCAAAGAACAAATACATTTGCAATTACAAACAGAAGAGTGTAAGCAGGAAACGATGTATGTCATCATCGTGTTACCATGTTCAACGTAAAACAATGGTATTTTTTGTTATTGGTTTCGTATGAGTAATTCACTTTCACTTTCACTCTAAAATTTAATTATGTTAATTTACGTTCAATACGTTTTTGCTTACTTAACAATAACTACAGCAAAGTTGTGAATAATTCTTGACTGTACAAAATAATTGAAATATTGTGTATTAAGTGTTCCCAGCACTGCATGCTGACAATATGTCATTGAACAGAGAGAAAGAAACAATACATACCTTGTTAGATGATACTACTGAAAATCAGCTTTAAAATATAAGAATTTGACGTTTTCAATGTCGTCGTCACATTTATTGAATACATATAGTTTAAAAACAGTAAATAAAGAAGCTAAATAAGAGTGCTGCTCATGTAACCTACACACAAGGCTCAAATCTGAAACCGAAAGTAAGAACGGTAAGGAAAATCCCATCTGAGCGTAACTTATGAATATTAATTACGCAACTTTACGGTAGAGACGTAATCCTACCTCATTGGTTGGCAGGCAGGTTTTGGTAGGCAACTGGCCAATCAAGGAGATCTGATAAAATACATATTAATGACGTTCAACGTCTGTAAAAGTACCGCAAAGAACGCGTTTTATGTCGGTTTTGTCACTGTTCTCCGAAGTAAATAGGCGTCTATGAACGCTTCGACTCTTGTCGCTGTTTTGTCAGGGCTCTCGCGTCATAAAGGTTTGTTTTTAAGACGCTATGTTGAGTTAAAAATAGTTCAGCCTTTACCCGTCTGCAGCGTCTTCTCTGTTCTCTTCACATACGCTAACGCAGCGCGTTGCGTGAACGCCCATAATGGCCACGTCAGAATAATCTAATTAATATTAAGTGTAATCAAACCCACCCTGCCCGTAAAAGCAGGACTGCGATAACCGCAACAAGTAAGGCACAGTAAATTCACTTTTTGTACTGAATCTATATGAGTAGGCTATTTATTTTGTCTACTATTTACTTGTTTTTCTAAATACACCATCAGACCCCCGGTCAGTTTTGTGGCAATTAGGCCAACAAACTACCTTGGGCTAGTTAAAAGGGTGTTTTTTTAATTTCTTGAATTATTTTTTTCTGCCTCTCTTGCATGTCTTGCTTGCATAACAGAAAATACAAAAATTAAATACACAAAAAAAATCCTGTGATGCAAAGCCTCCAGTCTTCAGTGTCACATGATTGCCTTCAGAAATCAATCATGCTCAAACATGCTGATCTCGTGCTATTACCTATTAAAACAGTTGTGCTGCTTAATATTTCTACAGAAAACATTTTTAATAATACTTTGATTATTATAAAGTTCAGAAGTAAAGAATTTATTTAAAATATAAATATTTTGTAACATTATATAATGCTTAACTGTTCATTTTGATCAACTTAAGTTGCCTCTGCTTTATATAAGTAATAATTTAATTTAAAAAAATCTTACAAATCCCAAACTTTTTAACAGTAGTGTATATCCATTTTGCAACCCAGAAAAGGCTTGAAAAAAAGCAACACAAATGTATAGGACTTTTAGGAGGCATATGATATATTATGTCTAGATTGAACACAAGGAAGTTAAGCGTGTGTGGTATTGTTCAATTGTCCTGTCAAATTTCCTTCAACACAATTCATGCAGTAAAATAATTAATAAACAGGTCAAACTCCTGCGATAATAATGACCTTTTAGATTCACACACACACACACACACACACTCGCTCCTATTCTTTTGCACACAGTGGCAGGAAGTCGTCCAGATATCCGCCGTGCTTCTGAAAAAGAATGAGGGACAATTCTGGGAGGGAGCTGTTGAGGGTGTAGACATGAACCTTCACACGCTTCACACAGTATTAGTGGACTGATAATGCTGCATTTATCTAAAGAAACCATCCAAGACCCCCTGAAGACATAAGAGCAGCATCAAATGAGAAGACACCAGGTCTTGGTGATTCATACTCGAGGGAGTTGCTTTTTCAGGAACGCGACTAACTCCTGACTCGTCTGTGTGTTCAGAGATGCACTTGACTGTGAGATTCTCCTTCATCGTATGGACTCTCTGCAGATTATCTCATGGTGAGTCTAATTCAGTTTTCTGTGGATACAACTGATGAGATGGACAATAGATGGTGTTCTAATGACCCACTTATTATCTGGTGCCATTATCTACTATCTACCACTTACTAGCTGCTAATAAGACTAATAGGAATAATATACAATATTCACTAATTGTTTTTATAACTTAAATTAAAATGGTTATTTTATTAGATATTTTATATAAGATATGTATTACATATTTATTAAATTAAACATTAACAAACAATTAAACATATTTGCATTTTTTTGTGTAAAAATATTTCTAAAATTAAATCTAAAATATTTATTTTTGTTTTTACTTTCAAACTTTGATCTCAGACCCTCAAAGTAAATATATTTTTATTTTAATTATTATAGAAAACATGTTTTTTATATATATGTGTGTGTGTGTGTGTAAACGTAAACTTGCATGTCTATTAGTATTTTATGTCTGTCTATCTATCAGTCTATCTACTTGAAAGATCCATTTGTACATAATGTACTTTCTGTATTTTGCTGTACAGAAAATAAGTTAATTCTTTAATGAATAAACAGTTTAAAAACTGTATTCATTTTAAACAGAAATCTTTTGTAACATTGTAAATAATTAATAATAAATGAATGAAACTTTTGATCAATGCAATGCATTAAAAGTAATAATTTTATTTAAAAGATACTGACCTCAACTTTTTTTTCTAAAAAGAAATGTATATATAGATCCATCTTCAATGGATAAAATGCTAAAAGAAAAAAATACAAATGTAGCAGACATACAAAACTGAGATATTAAATCTGTTTTTTGAAGATAAGTTTTGTGTGTGTGTGTGTGTGTGTGTGTGTGTGTGTGATGTTGTTCGGTTGTCATGTCAAACACAGTTCTTGCAGTACTGAAGTTCTTAAACACATATAATAGGTTTTATAACTCTAAACAACGTAAAAGTAATCCTGTTTATATCTTAAGTGTTTTGCATTACAGAATTCTGGTTTACTGCTCAGCTGAAATGGCTTGATTTTGCTTCACACACCTGTCAAAGCTATAAGCTATTGTCTCTGTCTATTACATCCCTCATCGCTGCAGTAATGCCCTTCAGCCATCATCTACTCCCAATCCACCCCATTTCCTGTTGCTGTTCGTCTCTTGTGGAAACTTCCTGTTTGTGTCATGCCCCTCGTTTCCTGTTTCTTCTGGAATTCAGGTCAAGGCCCCGCCCCTCCTGCCGTGATGATGCTGAACATCTTTAGTGATGTGGGCCCTTGTAATAGCTCTTGTAATGCTTGGCACTGGTTTATTTTCTACCCCTTTCTACACATAATAATCATTCTTACTTTTAAAAAGGCTCCCCTAGTGATCCATACAGCAGCTGCGGGGCAGGAAAAATGTGCCAGGCCAAGTTTGGGGATGGAGTGTGTGATAAGGAGTGCTCAACTTCCACCTGTCTAATAGATGGATTTGACTGCCTCAAAGACAAAGGCACATGCAAGTAAGACACCAACATAATATTGCATAAAACAAACCAGGAAAAGTATCTCTAGTTGTGGAAGAAGTACACAAATGTATACTACAGGAATGTTTTTTACAACAATAAACCCTTACAAAATATTACTCTAGTAGACTTAGAGTATTACTGTGCAATTTGAGTAAACATTAAGGTTATTAGTTATTAGTGCAATGATTAATAATTAAATATATGTATGTATTTATATATACATAATAAATATACACAATGCATACACATATCCTATATGTTATTTTAATTTATACTTTTAGATCTTTTTTTTGTACTGCTATATATATAGGCTATATGGGTTTACGATAATCCACTGATATCCATATGAATTTCTTGCATTGCAGCACAAATATCATTGTAATATGCATGCTTGAAGTGAAATGTTTTGTTTTCTCAGCTCAGGTCATATTCAGTATTGCCGAAATCACTATGATAACGGCCACTGCGACCATGGCTGCAACAGCGCCCCCTGTGGGTGGGATGGCTCAGACTGCCAAAAAAAGTATTACCCCATCTGGGCCAAAGGAAGCCTCATACTGCACACTAGAATCCCGTATCAGAGAGGTCAGAACCAGAACAACTCTCTGTTATGGCCCTTAAGCACTGTCCTGCAGACCAGTGTCAAACTCAGAGGGATAGCACCTCTCCAGCCCACCACAGACCTACTTACGATGGACCCCCGACAGCTCGCCGAGCTCTACGCTCAAACACCACCCTATGACAGCAATGGGTTAGTCATACTGTCTTATGGTTTCATTTAAAACATTTTTTAATGTTTATTTTAATTTCCATGTTAATCAAGGGTTTATGCATCAAAAGTGTATATATATTTTATTTTACTTAGTTTTTATAGTGCATATTATTCAAAAGATATTATTAAAAGATATGATACTCACAATATACAATATATAAATGATCTATAAACCCCTAAAATATACCTATAAAATAATGTTAATAACATAAAGTTAAAAGGTCCATTTTCTACATTTCAGGCTTTTACATTTTTATTATATCTTATAATCTTATGCATCACAAATACTCATACTATAAATAAACTGTAAAAAGCATAAAATATAACTATAAATAGTGTGAAATAAATAATTTGAAGAGGCCCTACATTTAATTTTTTTAATTATTATTTACATTTTGTTTTGTTATTTATTTATAGTCCATGTTAATCAAGGAATTACGCACCAAAAATACTCATGATATAAATAACCCATAAAGAAAAGGCAAAAAAATACACATAAAGCAATGTAAAAATAAATAATAAAATTTTACAGTTATTTTTCACAATCTCACTGCTATTATGTACGCAATTTTATTTAATTGTTTTATTAAATACTTACTCATAATATAAACAAACAATTAAAAAATCTATACCTGAAATATAAAAACTTTTCCATTGCTTATTTTCCACCATTTCTGCCTCTCCTGCGATTGCTTTTAGATAACTTTAGGTTAATTAACTTTTTTATTGGCTAATCTGATTTAACACAATTCAGTGTGTGATTTTAAGGCCATTTGGATTTACTGTTAGTGATATATTTCTATGTGACAGCTCTTCAGTGATTATATCATACAGGTATTGCCTGTCTTTTCAGTAATCAGTGGTCTGTTTTCCAAACGTGTGCTGACTGCAAGCATATTTTTGTGTTACAGGTCAGTATTATTCCTGCAGCTGGATAACAGACCCTGCTCCCATCTTCCCTCCACCTGTTTCCAGTATGCCATCGAGGCTGCACACTTCCTGCGTGCCATCCTGGCAAAGAATCATGTCTCGTTTCCTATGATCCCAGAGATCCTGGCGGCTGTGATCAGTGTACGTGGAGTCGATGAGGAAATAGGAGCCAGAGAGGAGGTGCAACTGCCAAAGGAGGAGCCCAACGGTTTGTTTTCTTTGTACTTTGCCAAAACATAATCATACTATTCAGACACTTACAGAAGACTATAACTTCACTATTATCATTTCAAACCCGTATGCTGTTTTAATTTACCATGATTATGTATCATTATTCTGAATTAGCATTTATTTGAGCTTTTGTAAGGGTAATTTTTCATATTTATTTTATTTAAAGAGGCCATATTTTACATTTTAAACTTTAATTTTACTTAATCTTTTTTTAAGCTTCAATTTTATATTTTTTGTTTTACTTTTTTACATTTTTATTTAATTTCAATTTCTAGTTTTATATTTTATAGCTTTGTAGTTTCGTTTTTATTAATTTTTAATTACTTCAAATTTCAGATTGCTAAGGCAAAATATTGTACATTTTAAAATTACATTTTAATTATTTAAATGTTTTGTTATTTTGTGTAATTTAGGTATTATTTACATTATTATTTATTAATATTTTGAGATTTATGTGTTTATTTTAATTATTCTTTTAACATTTCATTTTATGAAATGATTTGCACAAAATAGTTGTGTTTTTAATATTTATTAGATGCATCTTGGAGACGTTGTCACAGTTCTTCTGGATTGAGTCTGTCTCAGCTTGTTCTGTTTCTTCATGTGACTCCAGACAGACTGATGATGATCAGATCAGATCTCTGTGTGGAGCACTGGCTGTTATCAGACAATAATCTCACTGCATTATTACTATTAATGACAAAAATAATGTTTGGAAATGGAAACTGATATTTCCAACTGACACGCTACCGCAAAAGATAGAAATAACCCACTTAAAACCAGCTTTTGTTGCTGAAAATACTAGCGGCCTAAGACTTTTTCACAATACTTAAGCATTTAGCCGCATGTTCGAGTTTCTTTGTATTCCTGAGTGTTATTTAGCTGCAAAATCTCACTTTCTCTTCATGAAGCCTATCCTGTCTGGATGTGGCCTGTGGTCGGTGTGGCGACGGGGCTCGGTCTGGCTGCTGCCGTGATCATCACTGTGCTGTTCCTGTGGTTAAAGAGAAGAAGACTGAGACGAGAGGGAGGAGAGCGAGTGCGTCACAGATCCACGCTGACCGACACTAATAATGGCAGCAAGGCCTGGTCCCGCCGCTCTGAGGAGAAAAGAAGCCGATCGGGAAGAGATAAAGACAAAAATGGGATGAAGAAAAACAAGAAAGGAAAGGAGTCAGGAAAAAGACGTAAGGAGCCCCTGGGTGAGGATGCGATCCGTATGCGGTGAGAGTCTGATGTTCAAAGAAGCTCGAGTTTCATACTGTGAGTGAGGAAACCGTGGTAATGAGGAGGAATTGTCTGTGTCCTTTACACTGATTATAGACCCCTGAGGAAGGAACTGGACATCGGAAGTGACACCGATGTGACCCAGAGCTCCATGGAGGACATCAACAAGACCATCTGTGACCACAGATCACCAGACCAAAAACACTTCAACCACCAACAGCCCCGCATGCTGGGTGAGACCTGCTAAAACAAGGAGCCATACAGCTAAAAATAATATTTTATTTTGTGTTTATTGTGTTATTTGTTTGCTCTAAAATGACAAAAGAGGGTTTTATTTATTTTCTATTTTTTTATTTAAAACCAGATTATTGGCAAAACAGCTAAGCAGATTCAGCAGATTACATTAAAATGTAGTTAGTAAATAGTTGGTTAATTTAGTTATTCTCTTTCTCTCAGTAGATATACATATAAATATAAATATATATATATATATATATATATATATATATTAAATTTATATATATATATATGTATATATATTTTTATTTTTTGTTTATATATTTTTAGAAATATATATATTAATGCAATTTATACATTTATATTGCTATATACATTTTTATTTTCGTTTTAGATCATTTGACAAATATATTTATTAAATAAAACAATTCAGATTCAAACAGTATAATGTAAACAATGTAGTTAATGTAATTAATTCAGTTTTATTTTATTTCTATAGTAATATTACAGTATTTATTGTTGTTATTACATTAAATTAGCTTATATTTTTATATTTTCAGCTTTTATTTTAAATTTAGTTTTGTTGATGTACTTTTGTCATTGTTTCATTTCCGTTCATTGCTATTTAGCTTTATTTTTTATTATGTATGTATATAT
>JAUMHP010000070.1:19126367-19145175 GCA_032361065.1 Enteromius trimaculatus | reverse complement strand
TTTATTATGTATTTATATATATATATATATATATATATATATATATATATATTTTTTTTTTTTTTTTTACTTTAACTTATTTCAGTTTATTTTGTCATTTCAATTAATGAAAGCATAGCTTTGGGATTAATTTAAATAATAGTTATATTAAATGAATACAGCATAACCTTTGAAAATCATGTGCATCTGAATAACATTTGCATAGAATTTTCAATGCATCATGAATCATACAGTGCCAATTATATTCTTGCATACTATTTAGCACAGATAGGAGGTAGGGGATACAGCTGTTGTGCATAAATTGTGTTTCTCTGTTATACCTTTAGCTCCTCCTAGAGGATGGGAAAGAAATGCAGTTCCTACACCTCAAAGACCACCAAGAAATGTAAGCTTACTTAATTTTAACAATTTGCTTGCACATTTAAAAATGTGTTATACCGCAACACTCATGATATCTGTTATTAAAAAGATTTCTGCATGCTCCAGCATTATGCATTTGAAAAAATGTCTCTGTAGAGCTGATGATTGTGCTGTCCTCTCTCAGGCCGCTCCGGTGCAGTGGTGCGGTCCGGACGGATCAGTCGTGCTGATCCGAGCTGTCAGAAGCGGGCTTGACCGAGTGGTTCTGGAGCTCCTGAGAGCCGGAGTGCCAGTCAACAACACCGACCACACGGGTAAGAGCAGAATTAACCCTTGCATGTGGAATGAGTCCCTTCAATCAAACTGGTCTTCAAGAATACATTACAGGAATAGTTTTTGTTTCCTTTGCAGTTGGGGAGTAATGTGTTTTGCCCTTTCTGGTTTTGTCTTTGTCACTGTCTCTGTCCTGAACTCCCCACTGCCCACTGTCCTCTGTCTCCTCCTGCTTCCCTCTCATCGCTCCAGCACCCCTGATAAACACGTCTGATTCAGAACACAGTTAATGTGCTGTAGCGCCCGGTCAATGTGGAAATAATGTTCTCTCTCTCTCTCAAAAATGTCCCTCTTTTATTGTTGCTTCCTGTTTTCCCTTCTCATAACACACTTGCCTGGATGCTCGCATGTCATGTTTTGGCTTCATCCACTACTGTCTGGGTTCTTCTGTGTGCACCACAACACGCCATTTCCTGATCACACTTGCCCTGTTTGTTATCAATTACTCCTTCTTGCATCTCTTCTGTTTCTCTCTCTCCCTCTCTCTCTCTCTCTCTCTCTCTCCCGTTCTCTTCATTCAGCGAGATCTGCCCTCCACTGGGCATGCTCTGTAAACCACCTCCCATTGACGCGGACTCTCGTTCGCTACGGTGCTGCAGTGGACTTACAGGACCACAAGGTAAGGAAAATCAGCCATTTATATAACCAATTAAATAAACCAGAGCCATTCAGATTTGAGGAAGATGGACAAATGGATAGATGGAATGACAGAAATAACTATAGTAGAAAGAAAGAAATGAATTATCATAATCCTCCAATAATAATGGAATAAAACTCAATCTTTCTCTATAGGGTGAAACGGCTTTGTTTCTCTCGGCTCTCCACGGTTGTTATGACACTGCACGATTCCTGCTGCTCAACGGGGCCAATCAGGATCTGTCTGACTGCAAGGGGCGGCGGCCACTGGATGTGGCTCGAGAGGGATTACATCATCAGGTCCTCGAGCTCCTATTGGCTCATAGAGTTCACAGGGCGCCGGTCCCTCTAGATCCCGCCACTGAGGTGCTCTGGGACGATCGCACGTATGCCTATTCTCCTTGGGTCGCTTCACCTCCATGTCTACCCGGAAGAAGTGCCTCGTTTTCAGGGGTCATCAACCACAGGGGGATGTCATCACCTCCGCCTACGTAAGTCACCTCTGCAGATGTTCCTTCAAAAACCATACGCAACTTTAACCAATGTGATCTCATGATTTGTTCTCAACAGTGATTGGCAGGTGGGAAGAACGCAATGCTCCTCCCCCCAGAACTGGCGTCCAGCGCCCAACCAATCAGCAATGGCGTTGGTCAGCCCCAGGATTCTTGGCCGCCCATCGCGGCCTATCAGCACTCTCCAGGAAGTGACATCAGAGGCAGAGGACGACGAAAGGGAGATGACCCAAGACATTACTCGAGCGGCAACACCTCACTTCCTGTTGCCTCAACCAGCACCTCGACAGCGCTCGTTCTCCTGTACCCAGCATGCACTGAACCGCCGCTCCAGCGGCAACCAATCAGAGCTGTCCGTAGCCATGCAAGCTGAAAAAATAGCCAATGAGCATGTAGAAATAGTGATCGTGCCACACCCGAGAGAAGCAGCCAGCCAATCAGAGAGCAAAATCACAGGTAACAGCCTCAGCGCAGCTCACATGGACTCTGAGAGAGAGAATATGATGAACTCTAAAATCAGTGAGAGGTTCAGTAATGAGCTTCCCGTCATCATCCAAAGCAGCATGTGAGAGAAGAAATTAGACAACTCCAAAATCCATAAAACTGTACAATTTCTCTATTAAAAAAAATCTAGTATTATTTGTGGAATCTCATAGCCTGGGCCCGCCCATACTTCCTGTGACGCTACATTCATTTCGCGAGCAAAGTTAGTCTGGCCAAGCTGCCGTTTTAGATCATTTCTGTTCCCAAAAACGTGGGAACCAATGAGAAATGAGCTCCTCCACCCCCGACACGACTGAGGCGGGTGTAACGCGATGACGCAGCAGTTCTGCGACCATACCAGCTTTCAAACATGGCGTGTACTGAGCAGCAACAATCGTTGGACTCTGCTGTTGCAGCTGTATTGAAATATTTTCATGACAGGTTTTCTTTGAAAACGGAGCAGAAGTAATTAAAGTAAAGACATTTTCCTACTGCTTTAATGAAGCTAGCTACAATTGGTTACGGTGTCTTCAGGTTCCGTCGCTACGCATACGTCATCGGAATGAGTGGTCTGATTGGTTGTAGATTCGTCCAGTAGTATACAGAGGCATCTGATGGACGCAGGTTAAGCCCGCCTCCCAGAAGGCAGGTAGTAAGGTAGCTTGGCCAGACTAAGCTCCTATAAGCTTAATAGTCGCAGAAGCCAGGCTGGGAATCTCAGGAAAACTTGTCCAAAATCACCCTAGCTCACCCCAAAACCAAAAGTCTATTTAGAACTTTATTTTAGAACTTTTTTCTGCATTTCATTTTGCATTTTGACAATAAAACATGTTTTTCTCATTAATTGTTCCCTCATAAGTGTTATATGTTTGGGAGGTTTTGCTTTATAGAGTTTACTTTAGTCTAACACAACACAAATATACAAATAAAAAATATCACTACAGCAGCAAGAATTCTTTTTTAACTACAGTAATAGGATCTTTGAAAAAATAGTGACATATAATATTTGTATTGCAATACCAATGAAACCTTGATGAAAAAAATAGAGTTTTCTGTCAAAAATAAATAAATAAAATAAATTCATCAGTGTCAAAATTTAACCAATTAAATTTTTTTTTAATTTAGACATGCTCTTGACAGAAAATATGATGTTCACCCTAGTGTTTTTTATGTAGTGCTGTCAAGAGATTAATTGCAGCCAAAATTGCATTGTTTACCTAATATGTGTACTGTTAATATTTATCACGTGCATATAAATACACATGTAAGTATATATTTTTAAAAAGTTTATATATTGAATATATTAACATAAATATTGTATGAACATAAATATATACATGTAACCATTTTTAAAATATATGCTGTATGTGTATGTACTTATAATAAACACATATACAGTATACACATTATGTTAGCAAAAACGTTTATTTTGGATTCAATTAATCTTACTGAATTGTTTTACAGCACTAATATTGTAGCGCCGAATTGCCTTCTGATCTGCTTCCCATTTAACTGAGCAGGGTTTCAAACGTTCATTAATATTTTCCATAAAAGAGAATTGCTAGTAAATATATTTTTAAAAAAGATGTACACTTACATGAGATGACGATTTTAGAAAGATCCAGATTCTGGTGTATCTTTCACAATGGTGTCATGAACCGAAATTTGTCACTGACAAATTACGTTTAAAAACCTAGGTGCAAATGATGAATGTGTACACAGACAGTCTTTATTGTAAAAGAGGTAGAGAATACAGGTGTTTCACTGTACAGAGAAAAGACAGCACTGTTGATATACTCATTCAAACAGTAAATAAAGACAGCAAACACACTTCATTCATGTAACTGATACATACACAAACCCAGTAAAAAATAGAAACGCACACACACACACACACGAAAAGCAAACAAACAAACAAACAATCTTTGGATTTTTCTCTATTGCCCCCTTCACCCAAGCCAATTCGATCTGAGCTTTGAATAAACAATATAGAGCAGTGATAATAATAATATAATGATATAACGAAGCAGTCTTAATGCAGTTTAAAAAGTTCCCCTTTCAACACCCAGATATTACAGTAACAAATAGTGTAAGTTGTAATGTAGTAGAAAGTGATGATAAAACTAAAAACTATGTGACAGCAACTGAACGCCATAAACTTATCCAACTCTTCATCCAAATGGGGGCCTTATTCATGAAACAAAAGCTTAACAAATGCGTAAACGAAAACTTTTAATGTAAATTGGCATCTTAGCTAGCAGTTTCACTAACACTATATATATTATTATATATGTGTCATAGCTATATATATATATATATATATATATATAGCTAAGTATGCATAAACTGTGACAAATGTAAATTAACTTTACACATATTTAGGTGTGTGATATTTTGCCAGAAATCTGGTCTAATCACACTGAACTTAATGCAAAAAAACCCCAAAAATTGTTTTATAAACAATTCACCTAATGGTTCATGAACGAGGCCCGTTCTTATGTAAATTACCGTATTGAATGGAATACGACAGTTGTCATAAGAATAGCTTTATGAGCGGTTTACATGGAAAATCTCTGCTCGTGTTTCATGAATGAGGCTCAATGTCTTCCAAAAACTAAACAAATGCGAAAAACTAAAACTGCAGTTGGGTAGAAGAGTGCCCATCATTCGTTCGTCATTCTGAGCGGGACACCAGCAGATGGAGCTCATCAGTCCGAGTTGTCGGAGTGATCACTGCCGGGTGAAGTGGCGGAGGGTGGCGTGTTCTGCTCCTGCCAGTTCCCATTAGTCTGTAGACACACACAACTACTGTTATAACCAGAAAAACACAAGTCGTTCTTTACAGAAATCTCTTAGCACAAAAATATTAGCATACATTTAAATTAAGGCATATTCACAGTGAGTAAAAAATAAAAATAAAAAATACTCATGCTGATGATTTTATTTACAATGATCTGGCTTAAAGTTATCATTTGGATCAACATGAGGGAGAAATGTTGATGTGTGTAGTGGATTTTGCTTAAAGTAACAGAAGCATTCACCTTTTATATTGACGTAGAGATATATATATATATATAGATAGATATATATACACGCACTGATTTCACTGCAGAAGCTATATTGTAAATGCAATGCTTTCTTCTAATGATAAATAAAAAATTATTTTGTACAACAATCACATTTATAATTTTATTACTAATAAAAGAACACTATTATCAATATATCAATATATTCCAATTTATATATACTGTATATAACATTACTACTAATATATTACTGTTATGCCAATATATTGCAATTTACATCTACTTAAAGCAAATTGAAATCTGATTAAATTTTGTATTTTTTATTTATTACGGTTTATTACTTTTATTAATGATAATAAACCACTATTATTATTATTAACCACTGTCCACTATCATTATACAAGACATAATCATATTGCACACTTAAACGATTAGTTCACCCAAAAATTGAAATTCTGTCATCATTTACTCACTCTCGTAGTTTCAAACCTGTATGAATGTCTTTGTTCAGCACAACACAGAGGAAGATATTTTAAAGACGAGCTGTTTTGGGTCTCTATCGACTTGAATGGTGACTTAAACAAACGTTCTTCAAAATATCTTCCTTCAGGTACTACTTGAGGGTGAGTAAATGATGACAGACTTTTATTTATTAATAGTATAATAATATTATTAATAGATGCTAAAATTATTTTTAACATTCATACAGCACCTTATTTTCTATTTAATACATTTAATACTATTTACTACTTAAATAGGTTATATTTTGTAATTGAGACCGTGTGTTCTCCTTTGTTCATTCGTGATTGTTTCTCATAAAAATTCCTGTGCCACTCCACACTCTTGATATGAAAAGGCCTTAATTATAATCAGCAGAGCGCGTGAATCCTTGCAAACAAAGTATAACTGAGTGCAGATCACAGTGAAGTCACTTAAAAAGCAAGACTGATAGTTGGCAGACACGAGCATGCACGTGATGAGCTCCTCACCCGGCTCTCTCTGGTACTATAGAGTCTTTCTGAGAAGAGTGATTGAGCGTCCTACCAGAGAGAGAGAGGAAAAGGACATTTAGGCAGAGCTGTACAGCAAAGCAAACACACAAAACCACATCGTTCCCTCTCTGAACCAGTGAGATCCAAACACATGCACAGAGATGATGACATGCAGCGGGCTGAAGGAATGCTGATTGAGTTGGAGAGGGTCGTACCTGAGCCCCCATGTGATAGGGCGGCTCTCCGTTCATTGGAGGAACTCCTAGGAAGCAGTCAGCTGACCCCGACAGCGAGAACGACCCTGAGCCTGGAAGAATGAGAGGTAGTCATGTACAAAAAACCTTCCAACACATTACACTGCCTTTTACTAGAGCACTACAGTTTAATATTCATTTTAATTCATTTTTCTATTAATTTTTTTGCAGTAAGTATAAAGAGCATTTCTATGTTAAAAAAATAAATAAACATATACATACATTTTATGCTAAATAGATCCTAAAAAAATTATTCAAATGCACACGTCATTTAAATGGAGCAAAGCACAAAAGTTATTTTAATTTAAGAATCATATTGTTATATACACTACTGCTTAAAAGGTTGACACAAAGATGCACTAAATTGATCAAAAGTGACAGTAAAGTTGTTTATAATTCAGCTTTGCATCATGGGAAAAAGTGACATTTAAAGAAATCAAAACCAAATAAACAGTTATTTTAAATTGTAATAATATTTCAGTTTTTCTTTATTTATTTATTCTTTTACAAAGTTTCAATTGTGTACAGACCCTAAACTTTTGAACCGTAATAACCGTAATAACATCAGTGCTTTCCAATGATATACCGCCATTAATCAAATCCAAAATAAATGTCTGTTTGCATAATGTACTGTGTATATTTGTTATGCATATATTAAATTAAATTAATATAAAATATAGGCATGTAAATATTTTATGTGTATTTATATATAAATTCTAAATATCCAAAGAACACACACACATTTATTATTGCAAACAAAACAGTTATTTTGTATGCGATTAATCACGGCCAGTCATGTGACAGCACCGATTATACAGTTAAACATCTAAATATATAGTTATTGCTTTCAAACATATTTAATCACTTTATAACTGAAATAGTTTTTGCACAATATCGAAGTCAATGCTGCGGTTTCTTAATATGTAAAAAATATGTCACTCAGGACTATTACAAATCTCCAAAACTAGTGTGGAAATGTCCTGTTAGAGCTGAGACTAACCAGTGGAGTTTGGAGTGTGGGGTGATTCCTCGCTCTGTGTCGCCCCTAAGGCCGTCTTCATGGCATACAGATTGGCCTCTTCCTGGAACTTCCCAATGTTCTTCTTATAGCGAATCCTCTTGTTGCCAAACCAGTTGGACACCTGTCACGATTTCAGAGCCAAAATGAAACTGATCCGTCTCTGATGACCGGACGCTCCCGTAGTGGACTGAGAGCCAGGCTCCTCTCAAATGCTCAAAAAAAAACAAGCCTAATAGATAGAGAAAATAGATCCGACAGAGGAGCTTGTACCTGAGACACAGTGATACTGCACTGCTTGGCCAGCTCTTCTTTAGCCTCTTCGCTCGGGTAGGGGTTCGAGAGATGTGAATAGAAATACTCGTTCAGGACCTCTGTGGCCTGTTTACTAAAATTACGCCGTTTACGCCTGACAAAGCAAGAATACGTCATATTAATAAAAAAATCTACATCTGCATGAAGAACAAGAATCCAAGACTTTTAAAAGTACAGAATATAAAAGAGTAACTTGAAGGAAAAACAATGCGTACGTTCTGCCAAATGTCTTAAGATTCTTAAATCAAGAAGAAAAATGGCATACAATAAGAAGTTTTGTTTTTTTATTTTACAATATGAAGTGAGTTTATAACTAAAACATGAATAAATATGCCATCGGTCTCAGAAAAGTCCAAGGTTTTATTCATATTGGTTCTGTGCACACAGACTTTTATTTTGAGCCGATTAATTGTGATTAATCATTTTGCAGCCGTAGTTTGGATATCTTTTGGAAAACAAAAAAGCAAATAGGTAATACCACAAAGTGCATATTAATCCCACCTGGCATCCAGAAAGCGTGAGCGCAGAATCATGACTGCTTCACAGGTGCTCTGTTTGAGCTGCGTCTGTATGGAGCTGAACTTGCGGTGGATGATGGCCACCATGCGCTCGATCTCACGCGGAGACACAGGCCGGGTGCGAGACTGCTCCCTCAGAAGGTTCATAACATGGGTAGTGAACTCACTGCAGGCCTGGAAACAGCGATGAGGTTAGAAAGCAGTTCCTTTCTGTCTGAGGAGACTCAGAACTTTGGTCTTCTTATGTCAGACACACATTTTAGTCCTCACTAAAACAACAGATCAAGATTTAGTTCAAGCTCAATAGAGTGCAACAGTCAGGGCTCGAATTCATTCATTTTCTCCACAGAACAACTCATAATAACTCATTAACATAACAATTACTCATAACAATAACATAACAATAACTCATTAACCATTAAAGCGAGACCTACTGTGAACTATGAGATTATTAAAACAATGCTATATGCTTTTGTTGCGATTTTTTTCACGTTCAAAGTTCACGTTCAAAGTGGTATTCCTCATGCAAAAATAGATTATCTTGAAAAATCTCCACTAATCAAGACACCAAACAAGCAAAAGATCTCTTTAGCACCCATCCACTCCCATGAAGCACTGCAAGTGTCCTAATCAAGTCAGTCTTCCTATGGGCTCTAACTATTGAAATACTTGTATGCATAATTTATTAAATTAATATACAGTTTCATTCAATTTTATCAACATCTCTAAAATAAATAGTTTTATATCATATCATATCATTCACAGTGCTTCATGGGAAGTAGTTCTTATAGTTCTTTTCCACATTAAAGTTGTTAATCTTAGAAAGGTGGGCGTGCACTGCTGCACTCTATTATTATTGTGAGGCAGGACTCTGGACCAATGAGATTTCGCTGTGGGCGTGGCTACCCAGCACAATGGCAGCGTTATGTACCTGCTCATATTTTTCCAGCTCTGTGTGGTAAATGTTCCGAATTTGGCTCAACTTGCTTTTATAGTCGGAGTGCTCCAGTGAGCTGTCAGGTG
This sequence comes from Enteromius trimaculatus, assembly GCA_032361065.1. Lineage (NCBI taxonomy): Eukaryota > Metazoa > Chordata > Actinopteri > Cypriniformes > Cyprinidae > Enteromius > Enteromius trimaculatus. The sequence goes on along the minus strand of JAUMHP010000070.1, from coordinate 19,135,705 downwards.
ACATCCCGCCAGAGCTGGTCGCGGCAGAGACCGCGGCAGCAGCTCCGCCCCCCTTCTCTGGACCGGCCACACCTTCGGCCAACAGCATGTTGTCCAATCGCACAAGCTGTGGGTCTGGAGGCTCCTCCTCCTGAGCATTTCTCATGGAAAGACCTGCATATAAGAAAGTATCCATTAAAAGATTCCTCCATTCACTCAACAGCTTTGTATTGTTACAATGTCATTAAACGACCATTGTGTATTGTTTTTATCTGCTGCATGCACCATATATATAAACAACAGATTCACATTTTTGTATCCCTGCTCACAAACCGATCATGCTGCATTATGGGTAATTAAGTTTTTCATGTTTTTTCTCTCACCACAGCCCTTTTCCTATGTATCATGATTCAAAAATATAATCTACTCCTTTAATATTTACCACATTATGTTTACATTTAAAAACATTAATGCATAAGGTTATAATAATATGAAAACATTCAACAGAGTGTAATAACTGAAATAGATGAGATACCCAATTATTTGTCTGCGCTGAAAACTAAACCCCTTTTCAAGGGTGTAAACACCACATCAATTTTCTCAGAGGAGAAGCAATATCACAATCCAAATATGTTTGATACTGTAATGGCAGTCAATGACCTACAAGATAAATATGAATTTGAATTAATTTAAATTTATTTCCCGGAGCAACACAAGGTTAAGTGCTTCAGTCAAGGGTAGGATGACTCATTTTGACAGTTCCTGTGTCACCACTGCTTAATATTGCAGTCACCCTAAGTACTGCATTATTCTGTTACACACAGTCTGATTAGAAGACGTTTCATTTTCATTTATACAATGTTTCAAGACAGCGCTGTGCAATAAACAGTTAATAGCACAGGGCAGTACTGTGTGATTAATGGCACACAGCATGCCAAACCACGGAAATTAAAAGACTCCATTAGGCACAATGCCATTTAATTACTAACCATCACAGTAAACATTTCTGTCCTCTTATGGCACTTTCTAAATTTAGTCTTCATACAATCCAAAGACATTGCACAATTATTAATAGTTAAACTCTTGCATGCAAATAAAAAGGTTTGTGTTGATAGTGGACGGTTATTTAGCGTCTCATACTACCCAATTATGACTTTATTGTTGTACTGACATCCTAATGCATGAAAATTTGGCAGTGCATGCAAAAAATAGGGTTTGAGATAACATCACTAAAAGATTAATTTTCATTTGTTATTCAGGAACTGCACATGTGGTTAAAACCAGAAGCTGGTTATTGGTGTGCTTATTGTGCGACTCCGAAAATGCAAATGCATGCAAATAATAACATTAGTGAAAATAACAAGGTCAGAGACTGTTTTTATTTTTTAAGATAAAAAAAAAGCTAATATTTGAGAGCAACTTCATTTTTTAAAAGCTGCAAACCTGGTCAAACCCATTATCATTATGCTTTTGTTGAGTAATATGTACTGTTTAACATTTAAATCATGCAAAACCGCATGCAAACGACAGGGGTTGGGAATATATTTATGAACTAGAATAAAATACAAATGATTATTAATGAATAACAACAACAATTATTGTATTTTTATAAAGTGTACATTCTCTGGCTTTGTTCTTGCAGAACATGGCGCCTGTGCCGAATCCAATGCCAACTTTTAAACCAATTACAAAGTTGCGGCTATGATATTTACCACTTCTAAAACAAAATGCATAGCAGTTACTCACCAGTTTTCTCTTTAATTTCGCACAGGACGCTGAATAAAGCCGGTTTCATCCGATGACAGTTTAAAGCGTGTTTTCTGTGACAAAATAAAGTCAGTTAGCTAACATTAGCCTCTTAGCTAACTTACCGACGTAACAGTGACAGCAAAGACGCGTTAAATATAACATTAAAGGCTAAAACCGCGTTACTGCTGAAAATATAGTATGTCATAGTATTCTTTTATATATAAATTGTTTTCTTTCTTTTCCTCTTTTTTTACCATATTAATACTTTATTACATATTTCGATTCTCCTGACACATTAGCCTTTCACCTTAGCTTTAGGCAGTGATTTGTATTTTAGTGAAATGAATAAAGTTACACATGTAACAAGGTAAATAAAAATAGATTTATGAGCATCTAATAGCGATTTATTATTTTTCTAACCTATATATTGCAAAATTAAAGAAAATGAGTTTGTTTGGAGTCAAGTAAAACGTAAACAATAGCAGCTAAGTCCGTGAACTTCAGCACACATTCTACTAATTGTGTTAACAGTGATAGCATTTTGCATTTTAGGTCTTGTTAAATCAATTAAAGGTGTATTTGAGTGGGTTAAAGGCGAAATAATGCCATTAAAAGGGTTAGGTAATAGATTATACTATGTTTTAGCATACCCTTGTCTCACGCGACCGTTAGCTCAATGCTAAACTTCTAAGTTTTCAAAGAAATAATTTTAAATAACTCACTTTGCTTGGGCTTCGTCTAAACTTTGGTCGGTAATCGTCATGATCTGTTGCAAGATATCGCCAATGTCTCGGCGGTTGTCGTGACCATTTTCTGTGCCTTCGAGGCCCGCGGGGTCTCCATCGGGGCGGTGTTGAGAAGGCTGGTGCACCGGGTTAAGGGGATGCATTCCCGGGTGCACGTTCAACCCGAGGCCGCGGCTTGCGCTCGGCCCGTTGCCTGTGATGGGCTGCTGCGGCTGCAACATCCTGAGCTGTACATTAATCTAGATGAGCGTGTGTGACTGTGAGTGAGTGAGTGTGTGTCCATGCATCACCACGCTGGAGTCCCCTAGCGATTGACACATAGAAAAGCGTGCCCTTGCATGGAAATAGACATTCTGTAAACGCAAAAGTCAAGATATAGTACATTGAGACCACGGCCGTCTACTGCATGAGTCAAAAACGGCATGAAAAAACACAGAGGTGAAATTAAATGAAACCACATCTAACCAACTGAAACGTGGATTCATGCTTCTAGGACAATGTAGCCTAAATGCACAAGAAGTTAAGGCTTTTTGTGAAGCTAAATCTCACAAAACATGAATGTAGATGTTCTAAAATCAAAGGGAAAACAAAATAAATAAATGAAAAGTAAATATGAATGTGAGTATGATTTCATTTTTGGCAGATTAAATAGGATAAAAAAATATAAATACATTTTATTATGGTAATGATATGATGATTATGAACTATACGTGGAATTAATGATTTAAATGGAAATGTTAGAAACTGGCTTAATTACACTTAAAATGATTAAGAAGAAATTCTAAAATAATCCTTTTAAAATAAGTTTATTAATTTTCTTATTAATTAATTTATTTATGTTTTGTTTTGTTTTGTTTTACGGGTGAAACATGGACTCTTGTGAAATTTGTGAGATTCTCATGTTATTCACTCTTTTATTAAGGCACTTCTGAATTATGAAATGTGATATTCTTGCATGCACTGAGTTGCTCAACATATACAGAATTCCTTTTTGCAAGTGCATAGTTTACATATCATCATGTCACGGCCTGAAGGCTTTAGGTCTGCAGTGTAATCAACAGCGGGACAAACAAGACATGTTTCTTGGTGCTTAATAGAACATGAATGCATCTTATTTTAAATTCTAGACGCTTGATCATCTTCTCCTTTATGCTCAAGTCTTACTCTACATCACCAAGTCTAACTTCTCATTTTGCTGGTAGTCAACAGGAAATCTGCAAAACCACAGACTGTTAAACAAACAGGCCGCTAGTTTCAACATGCAAGACTTTCAGAGCTGTTGAGCGTCAGCACACCTTTCCCTTCGTATGATTATAAAAAAGCTTCGCATTTGAATAAGAGTGGGTTTAAAGGGAGCAGTCTGCATCATGCACTTCTATAGTGCATTTCTATACATGAACCTATTCCACTATTTAAACTGAAAGGAGCCAGATAAATAGGGGTGGATCAGGGCCATAAGAGAGGAACAGGAAGAGACAGAGCAAGCAGACTGTGAAGCGGTGAAGTTGTCGATGCATCGTGTCAGCTTTTAGCTCTTTTCAGATTCGTTTGTGAAAAACACTCAGAGTTTAGTCGAGATATGTGGGAGTTAATGCATGTTCGTACACGGAGGTGAGATGCATGTGGGCTTTACTTGACATTCCGCTGAGAGGACCTCATTTTACTCGTCTAAGGTTGAGAAGGTAAGCAGGGCCGTAAAATGTCACCCACTATCGAAATCGGAGTCAAAATAAATACAGTTACATATTAGAACTATATAACTGTTTTGTGAATTTGATCTAAGATTCTTTGTCTACCGCAGACTATGTTTCGATCGCTAGATAAAAAGTGGCTTTATAAATGATAAACATACTTTAGATATGCTAATTACATGCATGACTGTTCAGTGTCTTGACTTGTTCGATATATGGAAATGAGGGATCTTTAACTTCATACTTTTTATAGGCTCTCATATTTTCTTCCACCGAGAGCTCAGCAGAAGCTACGATGAACTGCTCAGAGGTCAAAGTTGAAACCTCAGCGGACAAGCAGTTGGAACCTCTTCTCATTCTGGAAGAGGGGGATGAACCTTCGGATGTGATAAACAACACAGAGAGAGGAAGGACCGTACTGAGAGTCAGGACGACTGATGAAAACACAAAAGATGACATTAGAGAAGCCACAGAGGGAAGTTCACATGATCACAACAATGTCCAAGTAGGAAAAGGTGAAAGTGAAGCAATGCAGGCAGAAATAGATGACGAGCGGAATGTAACTCTGGAAAGTCAACGAGAAGAGAAGGCGGAAGATCACGCGGGGCAGGAAAATATTGAGAAAACGGACAAGGGATCATCGGACGGGACGTCTGCGGGACCAGAGAAGATGCTCCAAGCAGAGACTCAAGGAGAAGTAAAACTGAGGCCCAAAGACAGACTGAGCCCTGGCGATGCAAAGCTAACGGTAACGTTTAATAATTACGTCAAAATTTAATTGTGTGACTAATTGCATTGAAAAGACATCATGAAATGGCTTGACAAGTGCAGTTTTCTTTCCTGCATTGATGTATTTCCTATTGAATCACTAAGTGGGTGGGTCCTTTGAAGTTCTTGTCTTTTTTGGTTTTAAGCCAATAGGTTTTAGTTACAGCTCCTGAATTGTAATTCTAGGTATTTGAATAATTTTACCAAAATAAATAACAATTTAGTTTTTTATTATTTAATTATTTATTATATAAACATATAGACTACTTTTGTAAAAGTTTGGTGTTGGTGTTTAATGTTTCTAAAAAGTAAGAACTGTCATTTTAGTTTAAAATAACAGTTTTCTGTCTGTACTTTAAAAAAAAAAGTAATTTATTCCTGTGATTCCTTGCTGCATCCTGCATTTTTGATTGGTCTTAAGTGTCACATGGTCAGTTCTTCATCATTCTATATGAAGAGGAAACATTTCTCCTTAGAAATCAGTTGTACTGCTTCATATTTGTAAGGAAAAATGTATACTTTTTTCAGTGTTCTTTAATGAATAGAAAGTTCAAAAGTACAGCATTTATTTAAAATAGACATTTTATGTAATATACATGTAATTTTTTAATTATTTTAATGCACCCTTGCTGAATAAAAGTATTAATAAAATAATAATTAAAAAACAATAACTCTAAGCTAACAGGCATGGACTAATATTTTTTTAAAAGCTTCACATAATGACACAGACTGTTTGTTTAGTTGTCATTGGATTAGAAAGAACTTGAGTTTTCTTCAGAATTTTTAATATTTCAAGAAATTTTATTTTAAAAGATAAAAATACAAAAGGTTTAACCCTGAAATTCACAAACTGACACATCCCATTATTTATTAAGAATTTTAAATAATTATAAAGTGTACACCACTTCTGTAATATTTCAAATATTCTAATATTTGTTATATATATATATATATATATATATGTGTGTGTGTGTGTGTGTGTGTAATAGTCTTCTGTAAACACAGAATATATATATATATTGATTTTGTCCTTGCAATGTAGACTCTTATGGATAGACTCTTTTCATTTAAAGGGAAAGTGATAATTATGTCACTATTTATTCACCCTTGCATCATTTCAAACCTGTATGAGCTTCTTTCTTCTGTTGAACATTAAAGAAAATACATTTTAAAGTATATTATCTACCAAACAGTTGGTGGAGGTCACTGACTTCCATAAATAAAAAAATACTGTCAATGGCTGCCATCAACTGTTTGGTTGTCAGCATTCTTCAAAATATCTTCTTTTGTGCTCAGGTAAAGAATGAAGCTCATACAGGTTTGGAACAACATGACAGGGAGTACATGATAGGTGAAAGGTTTTGATGTGATGATGATGTGCCCAGGTTCAGAGGATATCTCCAGATTTCCCAGACGCTTTGTGTGAGCTGTTGTTCGCGTTACAAGAGGGCCGGCGGCTCAATGACCAGCGCTGCTCGTTTCGTCTGGAGCACCGAAGGAGATGTTATTCAGAGCCCAGCACGCCTCGCCACAGCCAGAGAGGTGAAGACACACAAACAATAATCACAGACAATAACACCACCAGAGCTGGGACGTAACCCATTACAGTTCATCAGATTCCAAAAATCAAACACTTTTAATTAGAGTAAGTTACATTTTAAAATACTCATAATCAGACTGCAGTTTTTTATGGTTTGGATGATTATATATTATTCACACAGCAGCAATAAATGACTCATTTCATTAATAATAATTAATTTATTCTGCTTTTTCATCTTTTAAATTTTCCTTTCTAGTTATCACTCTGTGGGTTTTCTTTAACCATGTATTATTATGTCTTTGGAAGCCACATATTCACATTATTTTTAATTTACATTCAAATGCAGGTATTTCAAAACCTGTTTTCATCTAAACCTTATTCACCAAATATATTTACATTTTAAATTAAATAAACTTACCACTTGTTCACGATTTCTTTGATGTTGATTAATGGTCACATGTTATGCTGGTCTAGCCTGAAAAAGAAGCTTTTAATATGTCACTTGAGCATAAGAAACAACATTCATGGGGCAATTCTTTTCAGATTTTTGTTGCTGTTTTAACTTGTGCAATTTAATTGTGAGTTCAGTGATTTTTAGGATTCGTGAAGATAGGACTTGGTCTATTTATGAGCTGCCCGGAGGCATTGCAAATACAGACTTTCCTTGAAAGGGACTTTGCATTAAAATGATTTATTCACATCCCCCTGCAGTTCAAACCCTAGTTTGGGAAGCCCGGATGTAATATAATGTTTAATGCACTTCATGTTGTAAATTATAATGAATGGAACAGTTTTTTTTACATCAGTATGGTACAATATAATCCTATTTGAATCAATATAATAAACAAGTTAAATCAAAAGTAATCTGATTATATTACATAAAATGTGTAATGTAACAGATTACGTTACTGATTACAGTTCTTAGCATGTAATCAGGAATCAGTGACGATTAGTAAGTAATCTATACCCAGCTCTGAACGCGACACACAGGGCTCTCATGAAGCGTGTCTTTCCACACAGTGGTGTTCTCCTCCATGACGTCTCTGCAGAAGGAAGAGTTCTTCGATCTGCTGGCGTCCTCTCAGGGTCGTCGACTGGATGACCAGCGAGCAGAGCTCCAGAACGTTCCCTCCGCCCCTCCGCCTCCGCTACCCAAAGCCAAGCAGAGGAAGAGCAGCTGGAAGATCCCAGAGGTGCCCCGGGCCGTTCCCACGCAAACACCCAAAGAGGACTTCTACAACATGATCGTCAACTCACAAGTGAGCACTGCTGAGATGCTGTTTAGACACAAACAGACTAGTCCGTAACTGGGATCTTTGTCTTTGTCAACCAAAACTTTTCTTTTTCTTTTGCTATGTTTTATTCATCAACTACTCAGTTGTAAAAAGGCACAAAAAGACCATAATGAATTTAGTTAAATATTAATACTTATCATTTCTGGTCAGTAATATCAAACTAGTAAAGGTTTTTATTAATTTGTAAACTTTTTTATTATTGCAACATGTTTATGATTAATGTAATGTATAGTCAGTAATGCCAAATTGGTAAAAGTAAATGTTTTTTTATTTCTAAAATGTTTAAATTATTATTATTGTTGTATTCACTTAAAATAATAATAATAATAATAATAATTTATTATAATGTAATGTTTTAAATCACAAAACATTTATAATCAATATAATAATAATAATAATAATAATAATAATAATATGTATTAATATGTATATACTACTACTACTACCATTACTTGCAACGTTTATGATTAATATCATAATGTATGGTCAGTAATGTCAAATTGGTAAAAGCAAATGTTATTGATTTCTAAAATGAATAAATTATTGTTATTATTATTATGTTCAGTTTTAATTTATAATAATAATTATTATTATTGTTATTGTTATTAAAATCATTTATGATATAAATATATCAATAACAAAATGTTTATAACCAATATAATCATTTTAGTTGTTGTTATTATTAATGAATAATTTTTAAATGTTCATGATTATTATAATAATTTATGGCCAGTAATGTCAAATCTGTTAATGTTTTTGAATTGTACAATTATTATTGCATTAACATTTTAATACCACTACAGCTATTGCTCTTAGCAATAATAATAATAATAATTAATATTATTATGTATAATATTAAAAAGTGTTTTTGTGTCTTTCTCTCTTTTTTTAAAATCACAAAACATTTAAAATCAGTACGATCATTTCTGGTCAGAAATGTCCAATTGGTAAAGGTTGATGTATTCTTATTAATATAAGTATTTTGAATATATTTTGCCAGGCTCAGGGGCGGCTGGAGGAGCAGCGCAGTGCAGCTCCAGGACCGATGGACGATGAAGATTTCTTTTCTTTGTTGCTGAAGGTTCAGGGAGGAAGAATTGATGAACAGAGAACGGAGCTCAAGCCTGTTTATTAATAGATGCTACGATGAGCTGAGAATCAAACGGAAGGGTCCTGCTTTACAGGGTCTGTGTGAGTCTATCCTGTCTAAATAACTAGAAAGATCAGACTATACGTATAAGAACACTTGCACTACTTCTCAACATTGCTACATTCACTGCGCTTGCTCATTTCAAGGTCATTTGAAGGATCTCTGCCTCTTTCTGTTATCTAAATGCTAAAATAAGGAAATAAATGTTTAAATGTGCATTATTATGTTTACATTTATTATGAAAATGTATGTGAACTCGAGCACTGATGAGTTTCTCAAGTGGTAGAAAGATTTAAGTTACTGTTTTACATCCCAGATTCAGTCACTAGATGGCGACAGAGACTAAGAATTTTACTTGAATAAGACAACCACACTGCAAAAATTTATAATAATTATAATAATAATATATAGCCTATATAT
>JAUMHP010000070.1:19096506-19106723 GCA_032361065.1 Enteromius trimaculatus | reverse complement strand
ATGATGGTTAAAGTAAGGGCCATACTTTAATCAAATAAAAATACATAAAATGAACTCTCAAAGCAGTTATGGTGATTGTGTTCTTGTCCTTAGTTTCCTGCCGATGCTGAAGTCATTTCTGCCTCATTCATTTACACAGAGACACACAAAACAGGCAGACGTCATATGTACAACAGTTCATATCACAATAGGATTTAAATGTACTGTATAATGTACATTCCGCATTATACAGTAAACTTGAATTGTATAACTAGATTCTGATATTTTTCTGCACTATGGAAATCACAGCGTCCTATCTTACCCTCTACTGTACTTTCTTTTGGAAGCACTGCATGCACTTTTCACAGAAAAGCCAATTCTAGATTGTATTTCAGTTAAAATGCTGCTCATATAGGCAGCAGACAGCAGGCAGCTTGCTGTTTCAGACAGGAACAAGCAACAGGATGAATCTCGTAAGCTGAGCTAGATTCTATCCTGATATATTCTGGAAGTCGTACCTGTAGAAGAAGTCTCTCATCCCCAATGACAGCGGCCGTGTGCCAGTCAATGATCTCTGAGAAGGGAAGCTCCCAGCCATTACTGAGCATGACGGGAACACAAGCGGCCTGCACACACACACAGATAGAGGCGAGTTAAAACAGGCTGAAGAAAAATAAAACAAGCGTCATGAAAATTTTATTAGTGTCTTGCTGTCTTCAAGTGGAAAGTCTGAAAGCAAGAGGAGCTCTGACTTCAGACTAAGAAATGAGGAATCATGGTTTATCAGATCAGTCATGTTTCTGTTCCATCTTGAGCTCTGAGAAATCTGGCAGCGACTGGAGGAAACACAAAGCGTCTGAACTGAGGCTTCATGGATCAAAGCAATGAAAAAGGTTGTGAGATAACCATCAATAACAAAAGAAAACCAATGCAAAAAAATAGAGGGGAAAAAAAAATCTTAATAATTAATTGTCATTTTTATATTTGTATTAATACACAGTATATTAACCAATATGGCAATATACAATAATATGCAATATGGAAATTAAGCTATTTTAAAATAAATCAAGCTCATTCAAGCAGCTCTTCAATGTCAAATATTTTCACCATACAGCAACAAATGAGCTTTTGTGTCTTGTTTCTGAAGTAGCGCCGTAGCAGCAGGTACCAACAGACAGATGGTGCATTGTTTATAATATCTAATGACTACCTGGTCTCCAATTTGCATATCAGCTGCCATTATTGGTCATTAGTGCAGAGCTGCATTCATTATTGAGGATGGAGTTACAGTGAAAACTATCCCAAAAGCTCAAAATAACTCATTACCTCAGTGCAGTTTTTTTGCTCAGTGCAGTTTATAGCTTGATACCAAGTAGCTTTGCTTTATTTTACTAAAACTATTCAAGAAAAAATTAAATTAAATATATTATAATATTAAAAATAAATAAAAAATCTAATAAAAATTACAAACCAAACTTTTTTTACACAAAACTAATTTTACACAAATAAAAAAAGAATTCCTAAAAATAAATAACTTAATTAATTAATTAAATAAACATACTAAAACACCACTGTTTTGGATAACAAAGATAAAGATTATAAATTCTAAACTTTTTTGTAAATGTGGACATACTATCATAGTAATATAATGTTTTTTTTATTTTAACATGATATCACTGTATTCCCATGCTTTTTAAACATGCATAACGGCGATAACATGAAATAAAAAACACAAAAAACAAAACAACAAATAAAAAAATACAAATAAAAGAACAAAAAAAAATTATTTAAACTATATATAAAAACTTAATATTTTGTTTTAGTTATAACATGCTTTTGTTGCAAGTATGAACATGCTAGAATTTAATATAAAAATTATTTTAAACATGGTACAACAGTAATTCGATGTTGTTTGCACATGCATCACAGTATATGTTTTTGTTTTTCTGGACATGTACCATACAAAAGTGGTAATTAAGTACCAAGGTTTATATTAAAAGCATTATCTGTGATCAGCAGAACTTTGCTGTAGATGAAATCCAATATTTTATAACCGTGTGTGTGTTTGCACAGGCTTGTTGTCCTGTCCCTAATCTGTTAAGCTGCTCCCACCCTCTGACCTCCCCTCATCTCTAATATCATCCCGCTGTTATGGACTAATCCTTGCAGTGTCATTAACAAGTGCTTCAATCTGCTGAAATACATACAGACCAATACAGCCCCCGAGACACAAACGCACATACACAGCATTAAAGCCCCGAAAACCTCAGCTAGTCAATCCTCAACACCCACACAATTCAAAACACAATATATAATGGCCTGTTAAGCCTTATGTCTGCACAAAGTCAGACAACCTGAAAGAGCACAGCCGCACTCCCACACAATGGACGGCCATTTGACATTACACCAGCATCACAGCATGACAGAATAGTGCTGGTTATGGATAAAGGTGGATTTGGCAATGTAATGAAATACCACAAACAAGATCATTTTAGTATCTCAATTTCTGCTTCATATTATTTCACTGCAGCTTTGGTGAGCTCAAGGGACTTCTTCCAAACATATGAACAAAATCTGACATCAAACATAGTATGATATCAAGCAATATAAAGGGACAACATGAATCAATTATACATTTACATTTTTTAAGTTGCTTACGTTCACCGAGGCTGCATTTATTTGTTTAAAATAAATTAAATATTATTAGAATTTAAAATGTTGTTTTATATTTGCATATTGCATTTAAATGCAATTTATCCCTGTGATACAAAGCTGAATTTTATTTCATTGCTGCAGTCTTCAGTGTCACACGAACCTTCAGAAATCATTCTAATGTGCACAGGAAACATGATCATCAATTTTGAGAACAGCTGTGCATCTTAGTTGGTCTATTTCGACCAATTTAATGCATCCTTTCTGATTAGCGAATGCATTTTTTTCCTTGTACATATTAGTACTGCAAAGATGATGAAGAGCGTGTGTGTGGGTGTGTATATGGCCTGGAAACACAGATCTGCACGCAACTGCTAAGTGGCTTCTATTGGCAATCAGTATTGGCGATGGGAAGGAAGAGGAAAACGGTACCTGCAGAGCCTCCAGGAAACGGAAAGAGCCCAGGCGGCGTCCTCGAGGCACGAGACAAAAAGTAGAGTTATGCAGCATTTCTTTATAGTCATACCTGTAAGGAAAAAGAAAAAAACAAGGAAGCACACATTAAAAACCACGGTCAGAAAACATCCTGCTGCAGGAAACAGGAGGTGAATATCCTATATGTATACTCAGTTAGCGCTGATCACATCTGGTGCAGATTGTGAATCAAACATGTTCTGAACAGTTTACAAGACTTTCTGACAGGACTTTTTCATGAGTGTCACCACATAAAAACTAAATTTCCACCAAATGTTGTCTCAATTTCAAACACAATTGCTGAAGAATTTGAACTATAACTACCACAACTAGTCAAAATGACCAGCTGGATCTCCATGGCAGCAACTGGCAAATAGCTTAATACACTCCATACTCCTAAGATTCCACAATAACCAGCAGAAATTCCTACTCAGCCAGTCAGGCCAAAGCATCTCCTAGTAACCAGCCAATCAGCAAGTAATCAAAATACCAAAGCAACAATCTAGATTACCCAAGAAATGTCTATTAACCAGCTACAACTTCTGAGCATCCAACTAGAGTTCCACAGCAGTGAGGTGTACTGTGCAGAATACTGCATCCCAGTGAGGCATAGCATGCATTAATAATACATATTTGATAAATCAATTTGAAGACTCTTTTTATGTAATTCATTTTTATTGCAATCACTGCGTTTATACTACAGTTGGTCATGAACACTACAAAATTATTCTAATGTGCTGATTTGATGCTCATGAAACATTTCCTATCAGTGTTGAAAGCAGTGCTGCTTCATATTTCTGGTGAAAACACAATATAGAGAATTCTTTTTATTTATTTATTTTTTACAGGTTTCTGTAGTTATAATAACGTTATAATTGTGATAAAGTGAGTGAAAAGATAAGTGACTTGTGGCCAGGTATGGTGACCCACTGTGCTCTGCATTTAACCCATGTAACGTTCACACACACACACACACACACACACACAGCAGTGAGAAGTGGACAACCACACACACACACACCCGGAGCAGTGGGCAGCCATTGCTGAGGCACCCGGGGAGCAATGTTGCAGGAACGGTGCCTTCCTCAAGGGTCTCACCTCAGCTAGTGGTAATGAAGGTGGAGAGAATGCTGGGAATTCACTCCCACCACCCACAATCCCTGCTGAACCCGGGAGTCGAACCCGTGACCTTTGGGTTACAAGTCCGACTCCCCATCCATTAGGCCACGACTGCCTATAAACTGTCTATAAACACGACTGGCGATAAAGTCGCAATTACCTTTTGTATTTTTATTTCATGGCAAAAACAAAAAAAATGGTCTCCCGTTTAGCCTAATGCCAGTTTGATTGATAGAGACCACACATCAGTCTAACCTGCTTCGTTTAAAAGGGGTTAGAGACATTTAGCGTCATGGTATGAATCACACCCGAGTGTGCAGAGACAGTCAGAAGCGAGCTCTTAGAAATCCCCGTCCACGCTCTTGACCTCTCGACCTCTGCTTTGTAGGCTGCTCTTGCACTATGGTGGGATAAAAGCTTCAGCAAATGCTTTGAGCAGCGTTTCAGTCGGCACTTGGATTAAGGGGCTGTTTGGAATTCCTAATGTGACATTCCTGCCTTTCTTGCCCATCTCGCCCTCCCTTCTCCTCTCTTAAACATTCTCCACCACGTTCTCCGCTCCTTCTCCTCCCTCTCTCCAATGAGTAATCGGTGATGCTGTGCATTCCAATGTGAAGCCCCTGAGGTCTTCCTTCACCTCTGCTCTTCAGTGCAGATGAAAGAACAGGCCAGGGCGCCTGCGGACAGAAACTGCTTCGACCCTGACGCTCTGCGGATTTGAGACGAGCTCTAAAGCTAGGGGTTGATATTCGGCAGGTGTTGTAGGATGCTGCAATAACCTCAGATGACCTGTTGGCTCAGTGGGCAACTTGATATGGGTTGTCTGAAAATAGGATAGGATAATGCACTCGAAAGAGTTCAGCAGCACCACGCAGCTTATCCTACCGGCTCATTGGGTGCAGACTAATATTTTTTAAAATGACTAATGCAGATATTTAAAAAGACTGTTTATTTATTTATTTTTTATTCGGTTGTGCCTGTCCTTAAAGGAAATTCATTTAATGAACAAAAAGTGGGACTTAATTTTATTTATAATGTCTGTTGCATGTCAAATTTAATAAACAATTTAAACTTTCCTCCTTAAAAATATTAAATAAATAAATTAAAAATATATAATATATAAAAACTTAAGAGTTATATAATTTTAAATATAATCATATAAAAAAAAACCTATGAAATGCCATCAATATCTGCATTTAAAATACATTTATTTTGCATCTGGTCCTAAACCAAACCAAACTAAAATAATTAAATATACATAGACAAAAGAAATTATATGTAAATATTAAGCAAATGTATATATATATATATATATATATATATATATATATAATGTTGTACAAAAATAAGTGCTAAATTACAAATATAATAAAACAGAAAATATATATATAAATATAAAAATATATATATAATAAATACAAATTATTATAAAAATTATAATAAATTCAATTACAAAAAAAGAAAAAAGAAAAAAATGACAATAGAACAAAAGTACAGCAAAATACTATTTACTAAGATTACTAAAACTTAAACAAAATAATACTTAATTAAAAATAAATAAATAAATAAAATATAAAAATTAAACCTAATTCATAATACTAATAACTACTATAATGGTCTGTAAAAAAATTAAAATAACACTATCCGAAGTTTTCAGTTAGTACATTTAAGCACCTGCTGTATAAGATCTGATACAGCTTGAAACCTATTTGTTATGTATGAAATACAATTATGTACAGGCAGGGCTGAGGACAATAAGCCTCTAGTTTATTTCTTGAAGCCGGAAGGCAGGCGAAAGCACAGCACAGCACACGGCTCCTGTTATAATGAATAGCAGTGAGTTCACACACGCAGGTCAGGGATAACTGCAACCCTGCACCATTACTCAAACACAAGCACCCAGTCGAGCGCAGTGCAACCTGTTCCTACAACACGCTCGGGCCGGGGCGAGGAAGTTCACCGCATACAGGAAGTGATGGAGTGGGCTGTGGGAAAGAACTTTCGGTTGGAATAAACATCCATAATTCAGCTCCACAGGCCACCATGCTGATGATGACGACCACACACACACACAACATACAACACTCACACTAATAAAACTCCCTGAAGAACCTTAACCTTTAACATAATATTTTAATCATCTTGGTAAATAGTAAATTTATGTTCTGTTGTCGTTTTCAATTTTTTTTGTAATTGAACTTATTTTTATTTATATATATATATATCATTTAAATAAAAGAAAAACAATAATTTCAATTTTTAAGTTACTTTCAACAATTATGTTTGTATATAGATAATATATATTTATATTGCATAAATAAATTAATCACATATAAAATATGAAAAAAAAAAAATCACTTAAAACGTAAAATAAATAAAAAAAACTTTGCAAGGGTTAAAGCAAGCGTGGCATTTCTGTTGAAGATTTTTCTTTAAACTGTGGTCATGGGTCGGCAAATGCCACTCACACGACGCAACTCTTCTTTATCAAGTTGACAAGCATGCAAGACGTATAAGAACAAAAGAGGGAACTAGAAGGTAGGCAGTTTTCTCTGTACTGTTTATATATGGCATAGTTGCCATAGCAGCAGGTTGGCATGGGTGGCATCTGTGCCTTAAATCAGATTAGAGGAAATGAGAGCTCACATGGCAACTGCTGGTTTCACCAACGCTGCCAACCTGCTTATAATGACTGTGTAATCAGAACAAGATTAAACCCGTACTTAACGCCCGTCCCGGCACACATACACACACGTACAACTTCATGAGCGCTTTACAACTGTTTTAACATCCACGAGATCAAGACAAGAGCAGCCTCTGAAGATACTGAAGCAGATCCAGATGAAAGCAGTTGGTTCGAGTCTCTTGTGGACGGCAGTAAATCCACGACGGCCATCTGGGAGGCAGCATGACAACATATGCACTTATAATACAGATTTATGATGCCGCATTTTTGTCCTATTAAAGTCCATTCACATAATACAATAAACTGACTCATAATGCAAAAAGCCACAATGCTGCAAACAGCCAAACACAGGGCATTTGGAATATTATAATATTTATTTTATTTGTAAATCCCTCATTTTTTCCTTATTGCACATGCAATGCTGTGACCTGTTCTTTTATAACACAAAATATTATTAAAAGTGCAGGAAAACGTATTTAAAATACATCATTCATGTAATGATATCATAGATAGAAATGCAGAGAAACAGACCATGAACTTGTACCAGATTTACAGAGCATGTACACCATGGCATCAAAATACCAAAACATGTGTTATTATTATATTAGACACTGTAGTGCAGTATGAATTGAATGCACCATGGGTTATGGTATTGTAATAACTCAATATAATGGTGTACATAAACTGGCCAGTATGATTTATTTTGTAGAAATTAATACTTCGGTGAAGATGCATTCAATTAATAAAAAAGTGACTGTTAAAATTCTTACATTTTGAAATTAATAGTGTTAATTTTGAACTTTCTTTTCATCAAAGAATCCTGAAAAATGTAATATTAAGCAGCAAAACAGTTTTCAGCATTGATAACAATAATCAGAAATGTTTTCTTGAGCAGCAAATCAGATTTCTGAAGACTGGAGTAATGATGCTGAAAATTCACATACATAAATTACCATTTTAAATTATATTCAAATACAAAACTGTTATTTAGAAATATAATAACATTCCAAATGTTGACTGTTTTTATTGTATTTTCAATAAAATCTAATTCTGGTGAGAATATAGGCACTTCTATATTCATACATCCTTCTCTTTAACCTGAACAACACTAAATACAAGTCTAGTAATCGTAGCGTTTCTGTGGGTCAAACTCTGATTAATCTAATAGAGATGTTTTTCAGGAGTCACTACATGCTTCGCCTTTAGCTTGTTAGACAAAAGATGCCATCTGACTTCCACAAACAATGCATGTTAAAAGCAAAAATGAAACGCTTGCATCCGCTGTCAGCGCAATCAAGAAAATAAGACATTAATGGCTTAGGCACAGCTGGTTTGCCGATGTCCATTTATCCTGAAATCTTGCTCTGCTGACGGAGCGAAAACACCATTTGCGAAGTCCAAAAGAGCTACTGCGAAATACAGTCATGCTAGCGGGAAAAAAAATAGCCAATAGTGGTTAAGCCTGGCCTATCTACTCACTAGTCGCTTTTGCAGCCTAGTTTTGTCTTGCAAACAACTCCAACTCAAACTTTGAGGCAAACTTCTAAATAAAAATTGAATGAGACGTTAACAATGAAGTCACGCAACCGTAGCCTAGATTTATAATCTGGTGATTGAATTTGGGCTTCAAAACTCATAAATTTGTAAAGATTATCCTGATGAACAAAGCATGTAAGAATAACCAACTTTTGCAGGTCACAGAGTTTATTTCCTGCAATAATCCAAAAGCCAATGGAACATTTTTTGTCGAGGGATCCATTGTGATACTAGTCGGCCTGCACAGCTCTATAGAAAACAACCATCTGGATTCCTAAACGTTCTACATAAACCCAACGCAGGGAATTAGCAGCATCCAAATGAACTCATTTTCAAACACAAAAGCACATTTGCTAAGAAACTAGGACACGTCGTCGCAAGGTCTTCGGCCTCTCTAGAGTGAGAAGAACTTCCCCGCAGTCGTAACTTTCACTCGAGTTACTTTTGACTGGGCTAAAGGCTAAAGGCTAAAGGCTACTGGAAAGTTTATCCGCATTGCCGTGGCAGATGGTCCAAACGAATGTCTGGCCTCAAGGGCACATACAGCTGATTAATTATCCACTACAGACTGTGTCATTACTCATAACCGACTTGAGTTAATATCATCCTGTGCTGTCCTGTAATTACGCTGGGAATTCACACTTGGGAACTTGGGATTTATTCTCCGAGCTGCCATTATCAAAACAACCCACGTACACGCCACAATTCAACATCACAGACAGCCAGGTGTGTTTATTAGGGAGGATAAAGCGGTATTAAAGCGCTGATATACTTCAAGCAAAATCGAAGAATAAACAAAATTTTTAACAAAATGAGGCCAAACAAGTACAAGTTTGGAGTTTGTTTAGGGAGATTTGCCACAGTGAACATAGCAAAAAAAGTTTGTTCTGGCAAGTAAATGCCTTCATTGGTCAATGGTGATTATGTAATAGGTGGGTGTGGCTATGGGGCTCCGCCTTTCATGTGTAATAACTGTAAGGCAGTTTGCTTTGAAGCAATCTATTGTTTAATAATATATGCAAATACATAATATTAATAATATATGTAAATAAGAAAAACAATGTACCAAAAAAAAGATAAAATAAAAATAAAAGATAAAATGAGAACAAAATATATCTGTACAAAGCAATCTAAGCTTTTTATAAAACCATAGTAAATAAACACAAACAAATTAAAAACAAAAAACATATAAAAGTAAAAAAATAAACGAATCAAACATACAATGTACAAATAAAAAAATTATAACTGATGTAAACAAACATACAGTACATACTAACAAAGCAAATAAACTAATATAATAAATAAAATAATTAAATTTTTAATTTTTAATAATTAGAAAAACAAACAGATTTATTTAAAAAATACCAAAACATTCAAAATAACATTACTATACGTTATATAATAATAATAATACTATAATAATGTTATAATAAGATTATATTAGATTAGATTATATACCTGAACCTCATAATATAATAATATATTATATAATATATATAAATAAGTTTTTTTTCTGTATTTTAACTACAAAGTGACTAATAAAATTATATTGTTATTCAAATCAGCACAAATTAAATATAGAACAAATTTAATACCAGCTTTAATACCAGATTTATTTAAAGCAAACAACCACATCTCTATGATCGGATGCTCTCTTTACTAACCACTGTCATTTTTGCGAGGTGTTTTAATTTTATCATTAAAGGAGAAGTTCACTTTTGAAAAAACTTTTGCTGATATATTACTCACCCCCATGTCATCCAAGATGTCC
>JAUMHP010000070.1:19078881-19090233 GCA_032361065.1 Enteromius trimaculatus | reverse complement strand
TTTATTTCTTTTTCTCTATCCTCTCATGGATGGGGTTTTGGTTCCTTGACGCTGTCGCCTCTGGCTTGCTTAGTTGGGTACACCTGATTTCTAGTAATTATCGATGTTTTGACTACAGAGACCGTCTCTGCATTTATTAAATAAACAGTTTACTCTCATCATTATACATTACCATCAATATATTCTCCTATTTAATAATGTTCAGTTACATCTCAATTTAACAAAAGCATCACCTAAGACTTCTTCACTCAAACTTCATGAACAGGTGAACACACACACACACAGCGATATTGTATGCCTCAATAAAAAATAGATTTAAAACACCAAAATATTGTTAATATTCGCATTATTAATAGTTAATAGATATAACCGCCATTGGAGGTGGACATTTTTATGTGTGGTTTATTGCGTTTAATTCAGTAAATGACCTGTATTTGTTTAAGTTATTATTACTTAAAGACAAAATATGTAGGTTTTCGCCATCATAGGTCGCATTTTCAACAAAAAAATGACACAGCATTGAACATTGGGAGATGTCGTTTTTACAATTCATGTTCACGGATGAAAAGCTCATTTCTATCTGTTTGATCACCGAACCACATGTACATGACTATTACTTACTGTACACAATGAATAATACATATTTACTAAGCCTTTTATTAAAAAGCACGTGAGAGCGGAGTCTCTTCTGTCCAGTCTCCCCATTTCGGAAACGCCACGAAATATCTCCTTGTCTTAGTTTGTATACATCTAGGTTTTATGGGATTGTGGAGAGTGTAATCATGATCCATGATATCAAAATGAATAACTATGACTTCCACAGTTGCTGTAATATTCATAGGCGGAAACTATAGCTATAACTATAGAAAGGATAGCGCGGATATTGCTTCACTGATAGGCGACAAGGAACAGGTATGGTTCATTATTTAAATCTGGAATTTCTTTGAATTTACAAATCCTACAGAACTTTTGAGGTAACGCAAGCACACAACTGCATGAAATATATAACACTGTGAAAGTGGTTTTTGCATATTAAAATAAAAATCTTACATATTGTGCCTTTAATCAAAACAACCCAACCGCAGTTCGATTCATATTACTTGAATACGCAATCAAAAATAAAAAAAGTGATTCCTAAAAATAAAAAGTATCATTATCAGTTTTTGCAAATGAATGCTCCATATGTCAGTGAAACATAATAATAATAATAGCAAATATAAACATTTTATGGCAATCTAACAAAAAAAATGTTTTTGTAAAATGATTCAATTCAAAACGTCCATCACAGAACCACTTTGCCAGTTTGTGTCTATTTAGAAAAGGAGCCATGGTGTGTTTTCCCACACATCTGAATGACTTTTCTCCATCTGGTTTCCACATACATGGTGTGAAACAGTCTAACCTATCATTACATCCGACTCGCACATTAGCCGAACACTTGACCCAGGGCACATCAGCCTGTGAATACTACGTTCATGTTACCATGAGCTGAACTGAGCCGCATCCACCACATTAATCAAGTCCTTCAGAAATAACTCAAAAAGAAGCATATCAGACTCCATTTTAGTGGTATTAACCCATGCAAAATACATCCAGTCATTCACTCATGCTTCAAACTGAAATTATGACTAAAATAAGAGAGGCTACAACAAGGACAATGACGCTCTCGACTTAGTGAGCTTACAACCTCATTTGAGAGGTTTATAATCACGACACTCAGATACAAACCCTTAAAGGCGCTTGGTGATGTTCTTATCAACAGGGTTTTGATTAATAAAAGGGACTGTTTTATTATTATTATCGCCAACTGAATGCTCTCACCAAAATGTTTTCATATCCCAGTATATTACGATCTCAAGAGCTTGTGAGATACTTGGGTCATAATTGAGCAGTGAGGAAGAAGTGGAGAAGCCGTTGATTTGTGAATAGTTCGCGGTCTGCTGAAGTGTGCTATCTTATTAAAGCTGCTGCAGAGCCTGAGCACATAATTACAGCTGCTTGTGCGGGCGAAAGTTGTCAAATCTGCATTACAGATGTGAGACAAGAGCCTTCAAATTAGTACTTCCTTTATAGAGGATACAATAACACGGGCAAAGCTCTGGAAGAGGCACAGATCCGCTGCGAGAAAGACAAAAACAAATTATCTGAGATTATATATTTAGACAAATTAGATAAAAGTCAAATGATGCTTGAAGAATTCCTGAATACAAAAGCCAAAAAAATATATAATTTAAAAGATCATAAACTTCATAAAAAAAATCCTATGAAAAACTGCATCACTGATATGACTGAATTACTGGAAAAAACACATGAGAGAAAATCAATATCTGTAAAACATATTGAATAAGTCCCCTAAATAAAAACACACATACATAATAAACAAGTAATTTGATTAAATACAATTAGTGTGTAACTACAATTTTAATAACATTAATAAAATCTACATTTTGGCTAAAAATTGATAATACACATTGGATTAAATTGTATTTATTACATAAATTTCATTTCAAATAAATTTTAATTAAACAATTTAAAATGAAATGTAAACTTGAAGTTCATAAAACAAACCAATTTAATTGAAAATATTTACTTTGTTTTAACTTTAATATATTTATTTTTGGACAAAATCAAGTAGACCATTCCTCAAATTAACTTTAGTACATTAATGTGGATTTAACAATGCTCACAAAAAAAGGCTGAATCATTTTTTTTTTTAATTTATCGTTTATATTTTGTGAACCCACTGATTAAGACAAAAGTGTCACAATAAAAAAAACTGTATGCAAAAAGTCTTACAATACAAAGAAAACTAACATGAGGCTCACAATTGTCACTTTATTTAGTGACACAAAGTCCAAATACAGTTAAATCAAATCCGTGTGAACAGAAGCATTGTTCAAATCTCTCGTCACATTTTGCACGGCTGGTGTTTTCAGTGACTGAATCGAGACAATCACAACTTCCTTGTTATTAGTGACAGATAAAGACTGGATTTTCCACATAATAGGCAGTGGAAAATGGGGAGAGGATTACTTCCACCTTATTTAACCACAGACGGCACTGTTGTGTCCGCAGCGACTGCGTTTAATTTGCAAGTACATGAGCTAAATGTACATGAGCTAAAAACGCTGAAGGTTTTGGCATTTTTCATTATGCACTTTAAAATTCAGCTGGAGTGTGGGTGTGTGAGAAGTTGTGTTTTGATGCTAATTCACTCTCTACTTTTTTTAAACAACTAAAATGTTTACTTGAAATCTTTATATATAATGCGTTCTAAAAGTATCTTTACTGCATTAATTATGCTTTGTAATGCACCCTGTAATGTACTGCATGATCTCATGAATAATTGTAACCACTTACACATCATCTATTCAGTGTTACACCTTTAGTGCATTAAAACACATGACAAGCCTTTATAATGCAATATACATAATGGCTTCAAGTACGTTCTTTTTTTATTTATTCTACAAAGACAAGAAACAAACGAGCTGCACCAACCAAGATGAAGCAGCAGATGGGTTTAATCACTAACAACTGCATATGTACATCAGATGTCGGCCCTGGTGTCATTTTCTTTTGTTAGTGACAGCATATAATCCACTTCCTCAGAGCCCCAATGAAGAAGCAGCCTAATAAAGGATTGGGATTGGTTTAAGATGATTAGCTGTGTTAATAGGGCACCAGAGTAAATCCAAGGTTATGTAAGCTAACCGGCATTGTCATCAACCAGTGTCCAAGTTCCTTCGAAACGAGCACTCGCCAATCAGATTATAGCGAGCGGATCAACAGACACACGGCCTGAGCAAGACAACTTCTGGGCAGATCATCAAGTATTTTGAGTGCTTTGTTTTTTTACATCCGTGGAAACACTCAAACTCAACTTTTTCTTATTATTCTTCCTGATTTCTGTAAAGCAGAGCTTTTTCATTGTTATGCCTTTCAGGAAGCTAAACCGGAACTTATATTACATTTTGGAATTGGAGAAATTTTGCATCAAATTACATCACTTGCTCTGCAGTGAATGAGTGCCGTCAGAACGAGAGTCCAAACTGCTGAGAAAAACATCACAATAACTCGGAAGTAATCCAAACCACTCCAGTCCATCTACTAACATCTTGAGAAGTGAAAAGGTGTACATTTGCAAGACACAAATTCAGCATTAAGACGTCAAACTGGTTGAAAACATAAAAATACCAGTCAATAATCCATGCTTTCACCAGTGAAAAAGTCACTTGTTGTCCTCTTATAAATAAAAAACACTTGTTTAGAACTGTTTTGGACTTTCTGTTTCGGATTTCTCTCCTGATTCAGATGAGATGACTTATTGACTGTAGAAGCTTATTATAACTTATTTTGACGGCACCCATTCACTGCAGAGGATCTATTGGTAAGCAAGTAATGTAAAAAAATTTGATGAAGAAACAAACTCATCTACATCTTGGATGGCCTGAGGGTGAGTACATTTTAATACAATTTTCAGTATTCTTTTAAAGACGCAAAAACTGCATTAAAAGTACCTTCAAAAACGAGACAGCCCATGCAGTTCAATTTGGTCAATTTCAGGCTATTCATTTTGTTTCATAATCTTTCGTGAGCGAATCTGAAGTGCTGGACAGGAATGATGCAGATGATTTTGTGCTGATGAATAATTCATGAGCACCCTGAAATTTTCAAGCGGAGTAAAAAAAACATAACATGAATAAAACACATCTGATCAATTATTCAGCGCCACAGCCGTCAGCATTTCACATTCACAAGAACGGTCATGTTCAACAACTTCAGCATCCGTCCTCGCAGAGCGCAAGCGAAGAGAAGGCCTATGGCTACAGCGGGAAATGAGAACGGAATGAACATCCGCCTCCAATGGAAATACGCCATGCATTTTTCAAAGTTGTCATACGGCACTTTGTGGAAAATGGTCCGTACCGAAAGCTTCAACAATTTTGCTTTAAATGTCTGAGCCATTTTCCACTCCGGATGTCAAAAGACGTTTAATACATCGCAACTATATGATCAAAACAAATTTAGTTCATATGAATGTATTAATGCCACAATTCATAGTTTTGAACATCAAATTCTGAAAGCAATGCGTGGGTAATTCTGCATCTGTCTCTGCATCGCTTTAAACACATATACAGCATCAAGCATTATTACAAAAAAAACCAAGAACATTATTAATCGGATCGTGGGTCAAAAATCGTGATATGAACCGAATCGTGGGTTTGGTGTATCGTTACAGCCCTAATTAAGAGATATGTAAAAATTACAAAACTGCTAGTAAAATTAACAAATAAATGATAAGCGACATACTGAATTAAATATGAAATTATGACTATGAAAGTCATAAAATGGTATTTACTTGTAAAACACACTCCTCTTAATGTTGCTTTATTTATTAAAGTTTTTTTTTACAGTGTACACTATAAAAAAAAAAAACATGATTTATTAAAGTTTGTAAGTTTGAAAAAAAAAAAATGTTATGTATATACATATAAAAAATATATAATAAATATATATATATAAAAATCCTACTTCAAATTTTCACTTTTTTATTTTAAATGTGCTATTTGTATTTTTTGGTAAAAAAAAACTGTTAACTGTTAACTAACTGCTTTTCAATGTACATCAGCCATTCTGCCAACTAGATACTAGCATTAAACCATTAATAAAAAAATTATTTAAAAAAAAACCTATACCAGTTACCACCATCGACACCATATTCAAAGGTGAATAATATTGCAGTGACGTCTCATTGTTAAGTGCATGAGAGCTGGAGCACGCAGCTGTGTTTCGGCAGGGTTATGTTGTTAACTGTGTGAGTGGCATGTGAGTATCTCTTCAAGTCACCCAGAACAGCCTGTCGGTAGGCGGGTTGACACCGAGGTCATGCTGCCAGAGACGAGAGGTCAGCCGGGACACAGGCATTCCTGGGTGATGGAGTGGAGTCTGGGAAACGGCTGTTTAAACAGAGGGAAGGCTGCTTTCCCCCCACTGGCACCAGGGGCATTGTTTCCACTAATCCTTCAGAGCCCCCCGTCCCCGCCCCACCGAGCACCGCAGCCACCGGGGGGAAAAAAAAACAGCAGGAAACCGGGGCCTGAGGCATCCACGACAGAGATCACAGTTTGCTCAACAGCAAAGTAAAGGGGATACAAGAGTTTGACTTCTTAACACCTGCCACTCGGATCAAAGGGCCTAATAACAAGTGAAAATGACATAGCATAATGTTTATTCCAATATCAGTTCAGATGCAAACAGATAAAGCTGCATTGGAGATATATATCCCGATTGCGGTAGATATTCCGGCAGCATTCAGGGTTAAGTCATGCACACTGAAAGCTTTTGCTTCCTACGAATGGTACATCTTAATGCATTAAAGGCAGAGCCGCTTTTTCATGTGCACATCAATTAGAAATGATATGTTATGATAAGAATCAGCTTAGGGTTTAAAAACCACGGCATTAGAAAAAATAGTTTTTATCATCATCATCATCTGATTCTGAAACAAGCTCAACATGGAAACAAACTGATATATGGTACAAGATAAGCAATTCAGAAAGTCACAGTGGTCTCAGTGTTTTTTCTTTCTATCAGAATAACAGCAAATGTGTTTTTGTAACCCCTTATAATAATAATAATTTACAAACAAAAATATTTTTATTTTTTATTGATTTGAATTCTTAATAGATTATTAAAATATATCCAAATAATTAAGAGACACTTCAAATGTATACACATACAGTGGCCCCCAAAAGTGTTTTGGACTGAAGTATCAAATCAAGTAACACTTATTTGAAAGAAAGAGCAAACGCACAATATTTCAGCAAAGCAAAAAGAGCACTGATCGTCATGACACCAGTTGATGCAATGCAAACACACCAGAAAAGTGAAATTTAGCATTTTTCTCACTTTATGTAATATCTACTGCAAAGGCATGTACACATTTAAGAGTCTTGAAATACTTCATCTTCATTACGAACAATATATCTATTGTTTTAGTCATGGCAAATCTAATTAAACCATCTTTTGTGAAATGTAAAAGAGCTAAAAACAAAGCACAAATTTCTTTGGCACATCTTTAAAACATCTTTAATCCATCTTTAATAGAGTGATGGCCAAAAAAAAACTCTTTTGCTAAATGTTTTAGTTTAAAAACATAATAATATAAAATTTAAATTTAATTTTTTAGAGCAAATTAATTTAATACGCCTCTAAAACATCTTTAATATTCCTACAATAGAATGGATGTCATAAAACAATAGTTTTGGTTTTAAATTAATTAGAAATCTTACAATTAATAACATTTAACATTAATAACACTTGTTGATATTTTGTTATTTACTCCAGTGGTATTCATAAATTCTAAGTGTGCAAATAACTTTTTAGGGCACCTGCACATGATCTACTGATCTGCATAACAATTCAACAATATTTAGGATTTATTAGTTAGTTATAATGTGTCAGCATTTTTGACAGAGGAAATCCATCTCATCGTACCTGTCATATTCAGCGTTGTCCTTGTCGCAGCGAGCATCTTTATGTTTCTGCCAGTCTTTGCCATGTTTGCACGTGGTAAGGAGAACCACATCTTCAGAATTATGGATGTGATAAAGCGCATTCCTGGTATCAGAACCAATCCCAGTCAGATAGCGCTTGCCTTTGAAAACCAGCACATATTTCCTAAAGGGAGGGATGGTGTTGTATTTTAAATACCCCCTTTCTCCTCCAGTCCGGGGGTGATCTTTGGAGAACAAGGGAATGGAGATGTCAAAATTGGGTCTGAAGTTCTCAGTGCTGATGCTGGCTTTGGCCAACATGGCTTGTCCGATATCAAACCCCAAATCCTCTGTGTAATCCGGCCATGTGCCCGAATACAGGTTAAAGATCAGGTGGTTCCTCCCGTTATTCCACAGGTTCAGGTTCAGGATCTTAGTTCTCAGGTTGTGGACGTACTGAGGAGACAGCTGGTCTCTGTCCAGGGTGTCAAGGTTCAAAACAAAGACACAGGCCTGTCCCGGGTCAGAAGTGTAGAATCTGGAGCCCTCAATGGAGGACAAGATGTTTTGGTAGCTTTCTGAGATCTTCTCACCTTTCTGTTGAGGGTAGACATAGACTTTAAAGCCGTTCCTCCTGCACAAGGAGAAGTCAAAGCAGGAGTCCATTCTGCACTTGTTTGCTCCAGAGTTGTCATCTCTTCTGTTTCTCGGAGAAAGGCGGACATTGTAGTCCTCGGTCTCTGTTTGATCCCAAGGAATAAAAGCTCGTAAGGGGTCTGAGAAGTGGGGCCAGTGTGGATGGGGCTCATCCCCTCGGTTTGGAGTCCTTCTTGAAGCTGGTCCCTGCAGGTAAAAGAGGAGAACGAGAGACACACCTGCAGAGAACAGAATTAAATAGCGTTTTTTGGCCTGCATGTGTCCTTAGATGCAGATGGTTGCTGATGAATCCGAATGTCTCAACTCCTGCCGGACAGCATCTTCCACAGACCTGCAGGGATTTGATGCTCTCAACTTCCACCTTGTGATTCCAATCCCAAATCCAGAGCATGTGGGCGACTTAACCTTAAACCCTTTTTTATGGATCTACCTCTCTCCTCTCCGATGCCTGGTTCACGTTAGACAGCATCTAAACTACTGACAGATGACATCTGAACCCTGCTGGCCATCGGGACTGTTCTGAATCAATGAAAACCATCAGAAAGTACTTTCAGAGAAGACTTCAAACCCAGCTTTGAGAAAACACAAACGGAGGAAGCGGCGAGAGAAAGAAATGTCCAAGAGCTGGATCTCATGTTATGCGCGTGAGCCAGAAAGACCCTGTCACAAACTTCCCGAGCGGATAAATCCCCACAAATCCGTGTATGCTCACATATTTTCCTGTGATAAATCCTCCAAAGGCTGGTTGTCTTTACAGTCGCGCCGCTGTTTTGGAACCTCTCGCAAATACATTACAAACCGACACATTATTCTGTTCCTTGCTACATTCAAAACGCCTTAGCGACGCCGATGATACAACGTTACATTCCAGCGCTTTAATCTGAAGCGTCCAGTTGCGATTGTTACATTGTAGCATTCCAATCCCCGCACGACGCCTACTGACGTCATGCGCCTCCGTCGTACACCGCGCGCTGTGATTGGGTCACGTCATTTCCGGGCGGGCAGACGCTACTGTAACCCTTTCGCTGCCACAGTCCAACATGAAGGTATTTTAAAGCAACAACAACAAATATATTTCTCAAAATGTAGTAACGAATTGTTTAGACACTTTGAAACGCCTGACAGTTTTTTTGTGTTAGATAACAGAGCATCATATTAAGTGGCATTGATTTTAAACATACTTTTCAATCAGTTCGTATAACAAAAACATTTTAGGTTGAGTTCGAATATGTGGAAAGTTAAAATACCACTCTTATTAAATTTATTTATTTTATTTAAAAGAAAAACAATATTGTTTAAATATTAAAACCTATAAAACAAATTTAGATTCAGAAATGTAAAATGTGGGAACAATTTCAATGGCATAACTCACACTTCTGTCAAAAATGCCACTGAAAGTAAAAAAAAAAAAAAATCATAAAATTCTGATTGATTCTGATTCTGAAAACTTGGCATGACACTGATTTGATGTAGGCTAAACTGAACGTCAAATTTACAGGCCAACATATACATTAAACCAATTTCAACTTCCTGTTCCACCCAACTACCACTGGAAGAAACTGCCATCCGAATTAAATTTAAAATGATGTTGTTAATGTCTTGACTAATATTTGACTTCAAATTGACAAGGACTAGAGCTTTATGCAGAGCTATAGCTCTGTGAAGATTTTTATTTTATACAAATATAACAACATACAATTATACAAAAACATGTGGGTGAGTAAATAACCACAGAACATTAATTTGAGTAAACAATTCCTTTAAAAAAGGCTATAATTGCACATATTTTTATAAAATAGTATTCTTTTCAGAGTAACAGCATAATAAACTCAGTAATGAGTAAAGAACATTGTGAGTGTTGACGTATATTGTCTAAATGAAATATATCAGTCAAATGTTTCTTTGAATTATTTGTACAGCTGCAGGGGTCTGAGAGGAGAGAGAGCCGAGACGAGGAGGTGCAAAGGAGGCATTTGAAACCGCATTCCTCGGAAGTTGTGGAGCCGTATCTGTATTCGGGTGCTCCTATGGGCCAGTGATCAAAGTGAAGGTCTTGCCTCCTCTCCTTTCTGTCCAGCATTCCTTCCATCCTCTCATTCTTTCCTTTGGAGCTAATATTGCAAGTCACATTTATATTCACACGTGATCCATTGAACATGTTTGATTGACAGGAATGGAACTTTTGTTTTACTTTTTGGTGCAGATTTTAAAATTATATTTATGTGATATGTAATTTATCAAAATCAAAATTTTGATAAATTATAATTTAAATCAAAATTATATAAATATGATGTGTAATTGTTTAATGCAATCACAATGACATCAGACTTGCTTTCATTGTCAAATAAGACTTATCATTATCTGTTCATTGTGCAGCTTCATAATAGCCATTTTTAAATATTTAGTTAAACTTTTGTCTACATTTTAAATGAACGCTGAGTTTGATACATTGATCTTACAAGCAGATTTTTTTCAATAATGATGTGACTATTTTGATTAGATAAAACATATTTTGCAGAATTGGAACAAATCAATGACTAAGTTTGAGATTTTTGGAAAAACATGAATAGGTTTATTCATCAAGGATCCATTAAATTGATCAAAGGTGATAGTAAAAACATAAATAATGTAACAAAAGATGTCATATGAAAAAAATTTTTTTGATGGTTTTCACAAAAAAAGTAGCACAAAACTGATCATCATGTTTCTTGATCAGCAGATGTAAGAATGATCTCTGAAGGATCACGAGACACTGAAGACTGGAGAAAAAATGCTGATAATTCACAGGAATAAGTTACATTTTACAAGATCATATTAATGCTTTCTGTATTTTTGATCACCTTAAACAATAAAGAATTTAACCAACCCCAAAATTTGGAACGGCATTCAACAATTAAAGTTCAATAAAATAACATTCATTACTTCTATTATGAAGTACGTCTAGCATAATTATCAATGTTATCAATTATTTTAGGAAACTTCTAACCCGGCAAATCGATGTATCACCCCACAGACTTTTAAAGGAACACTCCACTTTTTTTGGAAATAGGCTCATTTTCCAACATACCTAGAGTAATACAGACGTGTTTTAGCGTTTTTGAATCCATTCAGCCGATCGCCCAGGTCTGGTGGTCCCAAAATTAGCATAGCTTAGCATAAATCATTGAATCCGATTAGACCATTAGCGTTGCACTATAAA
>JAUMHP010000070.1:19041994-19063170 GCA_032361065.1 Enteromius trimaculatus | reverse complement strand
CAAGCCGGGCGCATTTCTATTTATATTGTTAATAATTTGCATAGTTAATCTTGTTCTTTGGTGTTCAGTTTATAAAATTTTTTCAAATGTTATTTAATAAAAATATTGTCTTAAAAATAGTTTTTTTTCCTCCCACCCCCCACGAAAAAACATTGTGATACGAACCGGATCGTGGGTTTGGTGTAATGTTACAGCCCTATCCAAAAGTCCTCAATCATGGGATTTTTCACAATTAAAGTGAACAGTGCTATATTTTAACAGTAATGGCACGTTGTTATTTTTATAGTATTAAAGTCGTTTTTTGTATTTCAATAAATCATTGTATTTGAGTGTTCAGAAATCACAAGATCAATCACATTTCTTATTTTATTTTATTAGATTTTAACAATAAATGCATAGAGAAGAGCTGATCTGTCAGCTTTAATACTTAAATTGGTTGTTTTGATAATTCGAAGTAATTTTGCATTAAGTAAGGGCAAAGGCAGGTGGGATGAAACGTTTTGAAAACCCCTGGTCAAAACACTTAAATTGTCATGTTAAAGAGACTTTTGTTGCGTTGTTAAATCACATGCTATTTTGTGTTCGACGCAACACATAGTGAGTCCCAAAAAAATTCCAATAATTTTATATGCCTGTATCATTTGTGCATGATGCATGTCTACTTGGTTGTCATTTTTTAAGCTGGCTAATTTAAACACCTTTGCATTTAAGCAGTTTATTAATTCACTCAATAGTCCTGATTATTTGAATTGATTGTGGGTCTCTACCCCTTACATTGATTTTTCACATCATACACTACTGCGGTTATTTCCAGCTCGCCTTGCGTTTCTTGCCATTTTCACTCTCCAGCTGTAGGATTGCGTTGTTCTCTCCAAGGTAGGAAGTGTTTATTAGTTTTCTGCACTGGCCTGGTTCAGCAGTGGTTGTAATTATCTCCTGGACCTTTATCGGCCTGGCGTCAGGCGTCATGAAGAGGTCAGCACCCATCCTTGGCACTTTGACTGAGTGAATGACCTTGCCGTTAGAGGCTGCTTGTTAGCGGCGTTGAACCGTTTGGCTGGGCTGAGCACTAACAAGCTGCAAGTCCAGATGCAGCAGGACCAGAGACCAAACCGGTGATGGTGTCCAAGGACGGCTGCTCAGAGACTCTGCTTTATCTCTTCAGCCAGCGTAAGAAATATCGCTCCCTAGTGCTGCCGTGGCTTGAATCAATACAGCAATGCCTGTTATGTGGATACAGAGATACACTTGCCGTGATAAGAGCAGGCCTGAACTCAGGTACTGTACATCTGCTCATATATTTACCACTGGGATGCGCTCTGTTATTTCAAAGCAGCCAATAGATCAAGAGGCTGGTCTCTTGCTGTTCGCTCTCAACAGTACATTAAAGTAGATTGGTAATTCAAGTTTTTGTCACCAGTGAAATTTCTCTGTTCTCCATACTAATTTTTATGCAATAAATTATGTTAGTGAACCCGCTCGTTTAACATGAAAACTGTCACAACTACAAAGGGTTTTAACAGAATAAATAAATTAAATTAACTCTAAAATGATTAAATATGTAATGCAATTAAGCACACTGAAATATAAGCATAAATACATGCCATGTCCTATTTAGTCATTCATACTTTTCCTTTTGATTTTATTTATTGATTTAATTCATGATGTATGGATTTGCTTTTTCATTTTAAGGGTATTTTTTAAGGGTTATTTCTGCTTGCTTTTCATTGTGCGTTATTTCAGCGTTCCGTTTCCATAACTTTTCATGTGAATTAATTTTTATTTAGTTTACTGTTAAATCCTGGCTTGTTCAAATGTTTCTCACGGAGACGAACATAACATGTTTTTTTTTATGCAAGCGAACAGGCAACAAAATAGAATTTAAGGCCAAAGAACAAATTACAAGCGCATTGTTTATCATGCTTTGCCCTTTAAAAGATCATAAATGTTCTAGGTTTCAGAGTGGCATTTTCACTATATCAGCATACATTTTGCATTTTGTGGCATAAATACATTAATGTAAATTGCAATTATAATTAGTTTTGTTTACATAATGGCAATATACACACAATCAGACATGCTGTTTTTGCAGCTGTGATGCCTGATTGAAGTTTTTTGGGATGATTGCTGGTTTAAAGCATATTTTATAGCATTATTACTGATTGACTGCCAAGTTTAAGGTTAGTACATAAGACTAATTAAAACCCACTTTTGTTTTATAAATATAAAACCTAGCATAAATATAAATAGTATGTTCTCAATTCATACTTTGTATTTAGAAACGTTGTCATTTATTAATTTAAAGTCATCACAAGAAGAATTATTGCTTCTGCCTTTTGCACTTTGCTTATAGCGCTTCTGAACTTTACTTAAGCTAAGATAACATTGCAGTGGTTACTGACTAGTCTAAAAGTAAGAACCCCTTCAGAATAGTCAAAAACATTGTGTACATGTGTGCAATTTATTTTCCATCAAGTGGTTTAAAAAAACGCAGACAGGCTAAATGAAAATGGAAATACATGCTCTTTGACAGCAGGTGGCACTTTTGAAAAAGCAGAAATACAGCTGTTACTATGATTACTCATGGAAAAAAAAGCATCTCCTTGCATATACACACTATTTTATCAGGCATTATACGTCTATTACATGAAAAATGCCAATAAAGCGGTTCTGAAAAAAAAATCAGTACCTTTTTATTCATAAAAATGTCCCCCTTTAAATATGCTCCCACACCTTACTCGTCTTTCTGGTAGACATTTCTTTGATCCAGCAGTGTATGAACATTTGTCATGCAAAGTCTGAGGTGAAATGATATTCGCTTGTCAAAATAATGTATTTTCATATTTAAACTAGCTGACTAGCAGCTGCAGTTGGGTTAAGTTGACTAGCCTCACACATCCCTAGTTAGAGGCTCGAGTCTCTGTTTTCTTCTATAGAGGTTTTGTTGATCTATATTGATATATTGATAGCTGTGGACCCTCATTCTTCTGATCTGACACGTTTTTGTAGTTCTTTATTAAGTTATCGGTCAAGTGCTGACTGCATGGAGGGATTTGAAAGCAGCTGTCTGTCATTCCGTTGAGTCGGTGCTTTGTTGTAAAGATATTGTAGAAAAACTAGCATCATTTTATTGTCGTTTTAATTTTATATAGACTTGTTCCCAAAGTACAGCTACTTTTGACATCTCTACATGAAAGAAAAATGCTGCCTGTGTGGTTATGTAGTTTTGCTCAACGTGAGCTGCCAGGTAAGCCTTGTCTCATAGACCACACTTGTGACTCATCAGTCATTCCATCCTATCAAGCACACGGTGTGTTTTTCCTGTCTGTCCGTGCATGATGAGTAATGGGATGTGGATAAGTGGAGCTTGAATTGCGGCAGATTGCCTGTCTATAGGACGCCGAAGAAAAGTTTCTTACGTCTGCTCCTGTTGGATATTCCTTAAAGTTTTAACAGGTGTCGATTAGTCGTAGTGTAGCATGAAAAGTCATTTTGTATTTGAAATGTAATTTGAAACCTATTTATAGTCTGCATTTCATTTCAACAAATCTGTAGCGTTTGACTATTTCTGGCGTTCTGGCTATGAATATTCTTAGCTCTGACAAAATATCGTGTGATGTTCTTCCTTTGTGAAGTTAAATGAATACAAAATGTAAAATGCAGGTTTAACCAGTCACCCCTATTACCGTTACCTAAGTGATTGTATTTATTTATTATTTATATAAAAGTTTTTAAGCACAATCAAACGTTTTGACCCTAACTAGGTAATCCCTACTGAGTGACCGTAACATTCAGGATGAATTTTAATTATTTTTGACATTTACTCCAATTGCTAGACTATTACAAAAATGTGTTTTTTAACCTCCTGTTGTGCTTGGGTCAGTTTGACCCACACTCGGCATTCAAACTGCTCGAAATACTGGTTAAACTACTTATTTCCTCTTGAAATGTTGTGAACAGCTCTTATTTAGGGCCATTAATGTGCATGCAAAGTTTCAATGCGTTTTGAATGGTGAAATTGGATGGGGTGAAATTGATCCCTCCCCCATTGGTTTCCATGCAATTTGCCGAGAATCAACACTTTACAAAAACAGCCGTGAGTCCAGTGAAAAGTAGCTTATATGAAACTGAAGACTCGTCTTCTGAATCATCCAAGGAGCATATACTGTTTCTATGTCCATGTTTCACAGTTGAAAATCTGTCAAAGGTTGATTTTAATGGTTAGTTTTTTTGGGGTATCAGGTCACTAGACTGTTGGCGTGCTGAAAAGAAGTGTGAGAGATTGAGAAAGAGTTTGAAAACAAAACTAACAAAAGACAGAGAAAGCGCAAATAGCATCTTAATACTTGTAGTTATTTGCATCTGTCATGTCTACAAATGTACAGTATAGTTTTTCTATTTTTGCATAATCTTTTCATAATGTCGGGAAAATTGCATTAATAAACCAGAGTCAGTTTGACCCATAATACAAAGTTGTTGTTTTTTTAAGACTATATGATGGTTAAACTCTACTTAGACGTCCCAAATTTTGCTTGCAAGCTTTCAAAGCCCTGAATGCATAAGTCTAGGGTTTTTATGCCCTGTTTTGTACCCTGTTCGCGAGCGTTCAGAGGTGGGCTGGTGGTCTGGCAGGCTGACGTGGAAACAGTCAGAGAGCAGATTGATTACGGTGGAGCTCATCCCAGCACCAGCGTGA
Source organism: Enteromius trimaculatus (assembly GCA_032361065.1). Classification (NCBI taxonomy): domain Eukaryota; kingdom Metazoa; phylum Chordata; class Actinopteri; order Cypriniformes; family Cyprinidae; genus Enteromius; species Enteromius trimaculatus. The sequence goes on along the minus strand of JAUMHP010000070.1, from coordinate 19,058,474 downwards.
GCTCTGGGAAGAATAGATGCGGTGCGCTTGATTATTGGTTGAATATCTGCACACATCGCTGAAAGCAGCGACCCCGAGCTTGATTCAAGTTTCCGGGGATCTTCTGACATCCGCTGATTCATTGAGCTCATGCGAAGGGAGGTGAGAGATGACACAGGGGCGTCACAACGAGGTAGCTGGGCGAGACGAAAACGCTACAGGCTGAAAGCTTCAGGTGTGCGGCGGTTATCGATTAAGCGGACCCTACAGGGACAAGCACTGCCAGCCATGTGCGCTGCTCCAAGATTAGACCCACAATGTGGCCCTTAGATAAGCTTATCTAGCCCACCGCACCCCTCCGCATTGAATCTAACAAACTTTCTATTTGGTCTGTACTGTTCACATGTACGGCGGGTCAGGACAGGTGTTTTCACCCCTTTGTAATGAACTTGAGCAGCCACAATCTGTTGACATGATGTGTTTTGTCAGGTCAGCTGAACTCTTATGATGTTAAATTACTTGCCTGAAGTACCTCCTGAGATTTCATATGTGTGTTTTGAACTGTAGGACTAAAACTTTAAATCACACTATGAGTAGTTTTATACCAAGTGAATGGTATATGTAAGAAATAATTGACGATGGAATGTTGAATTATTGATAATTTATGCATACTCCATGGTGTTAATGCAGCCTTGGCATTGAAACTTGGCATTCATTTTCAATCATTTAGCATTACTGAGTCAAATTATTATTTTTTTACTTTTACTGCAGTTACTGTATTTTTAGTGACATTTTCTTTAGGCTTTTTCTTTAAACAAACTTACTATGAAACAGTTTTCATTAACTTTTCATTATTAGCTTGAAAAAGTTTGTTCTTCTCTTATAAATGAATAGGAAGAGAATAAATTGAAACTTGAGTTGCTGTTTTAATAGCATAACTTGAATTTGGCTTTGGCGCTTCAACTACAATCTGACAGAACCCCTGCAGTTTCACTGTAAACCTCTAGAGGTTTAATGAACCACCTGCCGGGAAACCTTGAGAACTATCAGACACCTGAACCTCTGGACTCTGATGCGCACCTTAAGGGTAAGTTAATCAGTGAGGAATCACGATCCATTTCCCGTTTGGTTTCTCAGGGGACGTGGCCTGCCATCATGACCCTGGCAGTGTTCCCATCTTCTACTTAAATGGCCTGATTTATTAATGGTCCCTGATGCCACCACTGAATGTGTCCTGTCCAGGGTTTTAGTAGATTGCTCTGCACCTCTCTCAAGGCATAATTAATCACAAGTGCAGGAAGATCAGCCACGGTGACTAGCGTATCTTCCGGGAATCACGCCACTGTGACTCCAGAGTCAGATGAAGGGAAGCGTTTGAAGGTATGAAGTCTCGTCCCAGAGTGCCACTGATGTCTAAATTTTCTCACTTTTAGGTCCCTCTGCATATATAGCAAACCTGGCTTGTAGAAATGGGGTTTGTTGTTATTTTTGGGCCTCCAAGAATCATGAAAAATTTCTTCTGAATTTTTAGTTTTGTTCAGATCTAACGCCACCCGGAAGAAACTAGGTAGAAGTGTTTTTATTCAAGGATAGTCTCTACAGTGTTTTCCCAGGAAGTATAAATGTGACCCTGGAGCACAAAACCAGTCTAAAGTCGCTGTGGTATTTTCAAAGCAATAACCAAAAACTCATTGTATGGATCAAAAGTATTATTCTATTTCTGCCAATAATCATTAGGACATTACGTGAAATACATGTTCCATTTTTTTTTTTAAACTTCCTACTGTAAATATATCAACTTCTTTTGGACAATTTTCTCAGTATTTGGAATTTTTTTTTTATTTTTTTATTTTTATTTTTTTTTTTTGCAGTCTCAGATTCTAGATAATCAAATAGTTTCGTCTCAGCCAAATATTGTCCAATCTCAACTTAATTATTCAGCTTTCAGATGATGTCTAAATCTCAATTTTAAAAAACAACACTTGTGACTAGTTTTGTGGTCAGTGGTCACAAATGTGATGACATTTGACTTAGAATACTTACGAACTAGTGAATAGTATTTATACAGAAAGAATAATAGCTAAAATTGCACTGGAATCCAGATGCAGACAGTCATTTTATGTAAAAGAAGACAAAAAAAAAGTAAATTGGTCTACTCTCCACACTGACATGTTTTGAAAACTGAGATTTATATTGTTGTAAAATGCAAAAATAAACATTTCAATGGTTGCTTCAATTGGATCATTGCAGGCTGAAAGATTGATTGTCAAAAAGTGGTCGCAGGCAGAGTGTATTTTCCAAATTAGCATTACAGCTGAACAGCAGCAGAGCTCTTGAAGTTGCACTTTGCCAGCACGTCAACAGAATTAAGCGCCATCTGTCAGATTATGAAAGGCTGTGAACTGACATGTCACAATCGTATCACATTGGATAATTAATCCACAAACTAGATTTGCATTTCCAAAAGGAAATGGCAGCACTTGCATTGCAGCAGAAGATGCGTGTTAATGTTTAGCAAAGTTTGGATTTTAGGCTTAAGTTTTGGCGAAAAATAGTGACGTTCAGCATGTCATGTATTATATCAGTTGTGTTTGAGAATGAACACACAACTTTGCAGTGTACAAGTAGACCGATTTATAAATCAATATTCAGTAGCAATTGGGCTTTTGGATGTTTTGTCATTTACTGTCAGTTACACTTTGAGTTTAAAACAATTTAGTTTTTCTAGTCCGTTAACATTATTTTTCATTACACATCTGTGTGCGATTTGTAAGAGTGTGTAGTTATTTTTGGAGGAGCCTGTTTGTTGTCTCTTTAAATTGTTTAATTAATAAAGACCAGAGGATTTTATTACAAAGCATTATAGAATTATATTGAGTTGTATTTCAACATTACCTTTGCAGGCCTATACTCAGAAATGGTCATTAACAGGTTAATTTTATATACATTAAGTGTAATTAACAAGCATTAAGTAACCATGCATATTGAGTGAGTGTTGTAAAAATGAGTTATTCATTCTTGATCACTTATATATTAACAAAATAAACATTTCATCCAGTTTGACCTTCATCCAGTTCATTGCAGTTGATTTGGCTAAATCCAGTAAACTGTACACTTAGTCCTCAAAGACCCTTCATTTGACCTCATGACCTCTAAAACCCTTAGAGCGTGCTTTAAACTTCAACCATAATGTTCGTTGACATCGCCGCAGTTTCTAGGAGTAAAGATGCCAAACACAAAACTAATAATAATATTATAGTGTAAAGCAGTGACGGTAGCTGTTGGCTAATGCTTGTTATAATCTGCTTTTCCGGAGGGCCATATTTCATCCAGCAGGCGGCCATAAGGCACTACTGCATAAAATACTTAGTGGTTTTCGCCTCCCTAGAGGGTTCCAGCTTAATTGACTACTTGAAATATGACTTTCATGTTGAACCACGCGATTCATTGTTGTTTGTCCTCATCTAGAGTCCAGATGAGATGCAGCAGATGTGAAAAGAGGCCCTTGTTTTGCCTGTTCTTGCATCAAACAATGAGGGACTAGCAAATCCCTTTCTGTCCCAGCATGCCAGAGCGCTCGTCCTTGTTATTCTGATGTTGCGCCAATGTAAGTCGCATTGAATCTTCTTGTAGCAGCACTTGAAATCCTACAGGTAATTAGAGGCTCGCCAGCCGTGCTTTCAGCAGAACAAGTGTGAAATATGAAATCATGCGCCATTTGCAGATGTGCACCAGGACGTCGTTGGGAGGGAGCGGGCGCATGCGATTTCTTCTCAGCCAGCGGGACGGATGGGGATTGCGTGAAATGCAGAGGGAGTGTCGTGGTGACACACCGCCGCACGTGTTTTCTCGCTGTCTTATTGACAGATGCATGTGTGACTGGAAGCAAACAACATATCGAGCTCCCACGTCTCGTCCGGCGTCGGCGAGGCAAGCTAGCTAATTTTCTCCTCGCGAGCAGCTGCATAATAGGATCTGAGGCTTGCTTTGTTCCGTGTTCCACCGGGCATCGCAGATTAGCTGCAATTAATCTTAGTTAAGAGAGCCCTGTGTGTGCCTGACACCCTTCTACGCCGGGAGGGATGCAGCGCTGCCACTGCTGCAGAAAAGCAGAGGGGAAAATAAACATCAGGCTGCTTTATACGAGTCAATATCTTGTGCTCTAATGGGACGAGAGTCGACCAAAGCAACCCTTCATTTGACAAATACATCCCATCATTCAGGCGGCTGTTTCGCCCCTCCTTTTACTTCTCTTTCTTTGCACAGAGCACCTCGCCGGTCCCATGGGATTCTCCTCACGGACAGGCTTCGGTCGCGGGCGCCAGCCCCAGCTCGCTCTGAGATTTCCCGTGCCTTCGAGTTGGCATCTCATGAAGAATGTGCTTTTATTATCTTCCCATCGACTGTCGTATCTGCAATGAGTTTGACACGCAGCATCTGCTGGGGAGCTTTGTTGAGCCAGATGCTTTTTTTGAACGGGGGTGGGGGGGTCTTAGTTAAGATGTGCCGAAACTACAACTTTATTTATTTATTTTTTCGGTTAAGGTTGTGTCTGTACACAATCTGTTCCACCTGTCCATGCATGCGCATATTGACATAGTAGAAAATATGCATGCGCAAATGGTAATTCTGTTTTCTGACTATCTACGACACTGCACAATATGTTCTACCCTTGCACACAGGGTCCGAAATTAACACTCCCTACTCGCCAAATGTGAACAAATATTCTGTCTGGTGAGTTAAATTTAAAGTGCCATCCACCACATGGCGAGTAAATCTTTTCACCAGTAATGTTAATAGTAGTTCTCTCGGATCTCTGTGATGCTCCCCCGTCTGCATGCGACGTACTAAAGCGTAAGTGAAACGTGAGAGCCGCACTTACGTCATTACCGCCTATCCCACGATCAATTTAGCAGTAGTTTCGTGCTATTGGTGAGATGTGTTGATTTTTACCCGGAGCCAGCCAGCCTTCGTAAGAAACTGGCTGCATTATGACCCAGAATCTGCTGGAATGAGCTGCACAGTATGCTAAAGAGAAGAACCGTAACAACTCGTTTCTCATAGGAAATAAGATTATGAAAATTGAGACTATTCGAGAACAGCGTTCAATAAGAGTTCATTAAAAAACATTTCTAAATAATAGAAAAACTCTGAAATTACTAAAATGGACAAAGAAAACAAGTAGTCTGACTAGATCAGATAGTAATAGACAATTCCAAGTTAAAATCTAAAATGACCAAAAAGTTGTTTTTCTCATTGATGTTTTAATTATGTCGTCACTCCTCTCTGACCAGAGCACACATAATATACAGAATAACGTGCTTTGGATATATCAGTGTTAAATCGTTCAGAATTTTGGCGTGTAAAAAAATAAGCTTGGCTGGTTGTCTTTTTTTTATTTATTTTTTTTTATTATTTTTTTTTAAACCACCGGCCTATTTTAGAGGCTTTGAAAAATAAAAAACCCCATTGATGACCCGGTAGGCCTAATGCCATACAGCAATGAATCGCAAAGGGGAGTATGGAGGAAATTGAAAGGTTGCATTAACAGAAAGACACATTTTTTGTTACATGTGGAATAAAGTCTATGTTCATGTACCAACTCCTTTATTATTTTGGATTGGCAACTACGTACAGGCATCGTAATGCATAGCGTAAGCTACATTTAAAAACATCAAAATAGACCCGGCTGTGTAATGAAAAACACAATGTAGCCTACACAAATATGCTGACAGTTGTGCCGCCTGGCTGTGAAGTGTTTCATTGCATGTATGTGTGTGGTAGGGAAAACGTGACCATTTATTTATTTATTTATTTATTTATTTCTGCGCAATTACGCGCATGTGTGGAACGGATTGTGTACTGACAAACTGGTTGTGGGTTCATGTCTTGGTTGGACATTTCTGAAAGACACATTGTAGATTTGAGGGACTTGGGCTGCAGTTATGAATAAATTTAAACTCGGGGCTCAGGGAGACTTCAGCGTACAGATGAATCTGTGTATTGTCTAACATGATAAAAAATCAATAATATGTCTTCCACTTCAGTCGGTTAATAACTTGGATTCAACAAGGTGGAATCAAAGCCAACACTACATTTAATGTGTGCAAAACAGCTAGATGGAACAAAACAGAATGTAACCAAATATTTAAGAGCTTTACTAATTCTTTGACTTAGTAGTGGCTGGTCATTAAAAAGCTTAGTTATTAGGCTCCCAGGGTTGTTGAGCCATTGCACCTTTCAAAATTAAATTGAAAAATGACTTTCAAATAAATTCAGTCCCAGAATATGTAATGAGTTTATTCAAGTTTATTAAGGTGGAATGAAAACCTAAATGGAATAACAGAATGGCTCTGAAAAATCATTTTCTGTAAAATTGCTGTGAAATATCTTGTGAAACACGTCATGCAAATACCTTTGAGCTGAAAAAGCAATGTTAGTCAAGACAAACTTCAAATGCTGTCTTTGAATGTTTTGTAAAACATTTAAAAGGTCTTAGGGTTCAGGCTGGATATTGAAGTTGGAAATGTCTTCTTTTGAAATGTGTGCCTAGTTTATGTATTTCATTGTATTTAATGAGTTAGCTTGTTCACTGAGGTGGAAAAGCTTTACAGAATGCATTGCCTGTCAATTCTTTGAATTGTAGTTCTGTAAATCCTCTTCCTGTCGATTTCTAAGAGAACGTCCTGCTGCCAATTCAGTTCAAATTCACGCTGATGAATTGAGCAGGAGCCAAATCTACAATCTGAATTGTGCACAATTCAACTAGAGAATAATTCTAGATCAGTTCAATTTTTGTCGTATAAAATGTTGATTCCAAAATCTGTCCCTCACCGCCTTATTTTCATTTGCGAGAAGTTAAATATGGCATGTGCCCTGACTAATGCCCACAATGCTCTAGAGTGAGGTAATGCTGTTGGCCTGCTGTCTCTGTATTAATTCTCGCTGTGGTTTGTGCTTAATGAACCAGGATCCCGTTTTTCCGTACTGCAGCTTCATCTGGTGTTGGCAGAAGTTGCCGGACAGAAGCAGTGACGCAGTAGATTGCCGCGACGGGAGGGATCTTGTTATTCCAAATGGAAGAATGGTGGGTGTCAGAGGGCCCGGTGTCGACCTTTGTTGGTTGAACGTGCACAGCAGCGGTTTCAAATCATCTGGTTTAATCTTTTTTTGGGATTAAGCTGGCGCTTCGGATTGCCCATTCTGCAGTAGCATCACGCAGGCCACACAGCCATATCAAATTAGAGAAATGCAGCTGTGGAAGGCTGAGACGCATGCATAATGCAGATCTCTATCCGTTTGATTGTCACCGCTGCGGCCTGAAGGAGCCGTGGCATTGTCTTTCGGTATGGTCGTGGCTTATTCTCAAGGTTCATTGGAAGGAAAATGAAGTTGGAATCCAGGATGATTATCCTCGGAGGTTCTGGTTTTACTTGTCGGCCTGAATATGGTTGTAATTTGTCTAATCGTTAGTGTGGCTCTGATGGTTATGTGAGGCATGAATCTTCGGCTGTGCAATTTAGATGAAGTGTAGATGAAGCTGTTCATCGTGGTTGTTAGTCTAAGGTGCACCATTATGAATAGATAACTTTCATATGTTACAATTAATAAAATAATGTTAAACCATTTGTTCCATCTTAAATTATTTATTGCATAAAACCTAAAAAATGGTTTTATGCAATGCTGCTTTTCCAGTTTGAAACAAGACAATTTTTGAATGTTTTAGAAATACTCAATCCTTAATCCTTTTTAGCCTTTTACCTTAAAATGTATTTATTAATTCATTTTACATATGCAAAAAAAATCCTCATTAGTGACTTTAACAAAGTTTTTTTTCAAGTCACTCAATTTTTTTCTTCATATTTTGACCATTATTGAAATTTTAGAAATGTTAAATTTCTGCAATTTAGTAATTCTTGCCTTTTTATTGTTCTTTAGTGGTGCATTATTTATTTTAATATTCCAATCTTTTTTTTCCCTCTCAAGTCATTAACCCCCCTCTCATTTTAAGTCTGTTTTTTTACATCTTTTTTTTTATTTTTTTTTTACGTTTAATCAATATTATTGAACCCAAACAGGTTATGGCTGTTGAAGTGCCTGCAATCGACCATCTATGCAAATCCTCCAAGGAATTCAGTCTTCAGCTACTCCTATCGGATGTGATCAAGAACATCTTGTCTCGCTGCGGCTCCTCAGCCGGTTCTTGCACTACGGCAAATTGGTCGTAAATCAGATGCGTGTCACGAGTATTTGGAAACGCATGAGAACACATTACAGATGGACCTGTGGTGCGAAACATGCCCTTGATGTTTGATTTCGTATGCTGCTTCTGTTTGGTGGTGCCAGGCCGTTAATGGACGTGCAGAAAAGACTGGAATGAAATTGCGCTGGCATTATACTTCATGTCTTCTTGCCTACGGCTCAGTCTATCAGCCTTGGCCAATAATAAGCAATCCATTTGCAACTCTAAGCCTTGATGAATTACTATGTGCGCCTGAGCGGCACATGACCTGAGAAGTGGCGGATGTGAAAGCGTGCAATTCCAGACGCCAGTTATTGCTCTCATGTTTGACGGGCCTGTTTGCCAAACGGAATTCATGGTTGCCCTGACACTAAGAAATCAGGCCCCACGAAAGGCAATAAATTATTCTCCAGCCTGGCACCAGCTCTTATTACCTGTGTCACTCTACATAGAAGGCCCGTGTTGGCCTAATGGTGGATTTCGTCAGGGGAAGAATTTTCCGGCACAGTCACTGACAAATCAAATGTCAGCGCTCGTCCAGGTAATGACGTCTTTGCCTCCCACTCGGCTTGTGTTCCACACTCGAGGCTTGACAGCAGAACCCAATGTATCATGAAATTAATGGTCCTTCCCATGGTGGCGTAACAGAAGTAATTCCGGTCGGGTGGGGTTTGACCCTCAAGTGCTGGTTGCGCACAAAAGCCTTTGAATTATACAGCCACAGTGAGAGTCTTTAGCCACCGCAACAATGGGATGCAACGCATTGCAATCCCGGCTTTTGGCGTAAATGAGACTTGGGCTTTCTGTGAAGATCAAGGGAGCAATTTATTGCCGTGAAATACCCCTGTTCAAAAGATCTTTACGCAAAGGGAGCACCCCTTGCTCTGAAGTGTTTTCTGTTTTGTTTTGAGATGGGCAACCTTGCCATGTTAGATGCTGGATTTTCACTCTTAAAAAAAAAAAGTGCTACTGGAGGTGTAAAAGCCTTTAAGTTCATTGGTGCGACACAGAGTCGATATTTCATGCTTTATCTTTCCTTTGACTATTGTAAAAGTTGCGTAAACGTCCTCTCGTCCATGCCTCATTTAGCACGGGTATTTTTAGAGGGTTTCTTATGAAGAAAGTGTCGTTGTGAGGCTTCCATGGGAATGCAAATTGCATCTCGGGCTGAATGTATTGCCTCATACCTATCAGCTTTTACAGCACTGTAGGGATTGTTTACTATGGCAGAGCTGTCTTTCCACTAGAAGCGGGGCCGTGAGAGTGTTTATTTTGAGGCTTGAAGATTTGAATCGCTTGTTTGGCTTCAATTTAGTTCTTTAAAACGTCGCCCCCTTGTGCATTCGCTTGGAGGAAGCCAACCAAGAGTTTCAGAACAAATTACATCTCAGTGTCTCATTCATATTCAGTGTCGCCTGTCAGGACCTAGCAGTGATGAATTTAGTTGTTAGGCCTGGTGGGCACGCTCGTATTTGCCAAAGCAAATGCTCGGGTGGAATTTATTCCACGCACGCAGCTCCGGGACCGATCGCTGGAGATGTAGGCTGCCAGTCACCTGCCTTCAGAGTCGTGGAATGGGATGGGCGTGGAATAGCAAAAGGAAAAGTTTTGCCGGCGCGCCGTTCCGCACGATTGGTGGAAGTGCTCTTCTCTGAGGGATATCATCTGCCGCTGAGCCCCGAGAGTGCTGCTTGAAGCACGGAACGGAAATGAAGAATAGTCCTTCCACTTTACTGTGCTTTTATCAAGCTGGCTCTATGGCACAAGAGCGGCTGTGCTTTTAAGGGAAGCTAATGTTTTGCATTGTGTGTGGGTTTTGTACATGCTTTCCCGCATGGAGTCGTGTACGGCAACCGTTTCCGTCTCCGCTGGGAAATATTATGGTTAAGGGGTCTCATCTGATGTTTTTTCGTAAGCCAGCACCAATTTTAGAGTTTGTCCTTTGCACACATGCACAGTCTGGTTGAGGCGTAATCCTTTTGATATTTGATGAGATTTTGTTTGTTTGGTGAAATATTGTGTCTGTGGGGATGTCTGGTTTGCTGTGTCTTGTGGCTGTAGTGATGTTGAGTGTTATGGCGGCAGTCAAAGGGTGCAAGTTAAACGAAATGCCTCTAGCCATATGCAAGAAATGTCTTTTTTTGTGTGTGTTTTGAAAGGTGCCCAAGATTGCACGCTGCTTTTTTAACATTGTGGCAAAATGGGACAAGGCCATGTCAGGTCTATCTCTACAATCAGGCGGAAGTAAAAGGATACGGGTATATAAAGAGTAAAAACCGAATATATAGTATTTCTAATAATTTGTCTACTAAAAAGTGCATATTATAATTTACTATGATAAATTATATAATTATTAATGTTTTTAAATACTTCTAATAAATCGAAGTAGAATACATGATCATTATTATTTATTGTTGTTAGTATATGAGTAAGTAGTAAATAAATAAAGCAGTAGCAGTCCATCTCGTGTAAATAGTCTTGTATGTCTACTCTTTTTCAGGTCAACTACTGTAATAGCAGAGCAACCATTTAAAGAAAATATCGCTCAAGTCGGCTTGTTTATGTCTTGCTGCCAGAGTAACACATCAGGGTTACCGACCCCAGCTATTGAATTTAACTCTATTGCTCCCTTGAGTGCCTGAGAGTTTTGTTACCACCACCAGTAGCACACATAATTATGTTCAACAATACTTGCAACATGTTGTTCAAGGATTGTATTTGCAGATCTGTGTCTGGAGAAAAACAGTGCTCCAGCGACTTTAGGCAGGTGGTGCCTCTTTCTTCAAGGCAATATCCTTTCTTTTGCTTTCATCCAGTGGTGCTTGAATCGCATAGAGTCAGAGAGTGGTGACAGCATGTCAGGATCCAGCTCTTCTACAGGAGGGGACCCAACCGTTCCTCATCCCACGATTCTCTATCCTGCTTCTCCAAGTGCCTGGAAAAGCTGGCACAGGCAATTAAACTTTCCCAAGTGCATGGATTTGAATCGACTTCATCCGAAAGATACCCACTCTCTTTAACACTGTCTCCTGGAGTGTGTGCTGCACATTTGCTTGCCTCCCAGTAGGGTTTATTTATAAGCAGCTACATCTGAGTCGAGGTGTGGAGTCTGCCTTGTTTTTTTCAGGCTGATTCATCTGCCTCTCTCCTCTCCTGCAGATGTGACGTTTGCGCTCCTCCAGCTGAAAGTGAGCTGTCCCTGTGTAAATCCTTGTTAAAGTTCACCGCTGTCCCCTCTTCACCCGCCATTCTGAAGAGCTGACATCTCTCCCCATAATCTGCTGCCCTTCTTCTCTCTTTTCTCCTGTCTGGCTGTGCCAGATCACTCCAGCAAACTTGCAGAGGCTTGCAGTTTTTTTTTTTTTTTTTTTTTTTTTTCCCACAGACACTGCACCTAAAATTTGTATTGAGACTTATCGGATTAGGAAGTAGTGTTCCTAGGAGGTGTGCTGGGGTTTATTAGAGCTGTTTGCTAAGGCAAGCATTTGCATAACTAAAGTTCATCTGCCTAGAAATGTAGTACAACTGCTGTAAGTATGGTTTTGACAACTTTATAGCTTAAGTAACACACTTGTTTAAGTGCTTTAACTTGGGTGCAAGGGTTTCTGGAATATCTTGCATTATAAGAGCTTGACTAAAAAGAATGTTACTTTTAAAAGTTGTTTATTTTTTATATCTTAGTGTGTGTGTGTGTATGTGTATGTATGTATGTATATATATATATATATAATACACATTTTTAAGCCTTACAATTGCATTTAAATATTCCATTTTTTATTTTTAAAATGTATTTTAAATTATAAAATTAATTTTTAAATATATTTGAAAGTGTTTTTATTTCATTGTAAAGTGCCCTTTGGCTTGGGAAAAGTGTTAAACAATTTGTAACCTTTTTTTGTATATATCTCCTTTAATTTGTGATTTATTTTTATTTCTTTATTTTTATTTTAAAAAGTCAGTTTAACAATTAGTGGTAGGTTTATATGTCTGTTTCTGTTTATTTATTTTTTTGCCACTTTACATTTGATTCAAACATGCCTCATTTCTTATAGTTGCATTTTTCTCATATCTGTACAATAACTGGATTTTTAAAATGAATCACACACCGTTAGGAAGTCGCAGCATTAATATTATGCTCGGTTGAATTGAATGTGCACTGGGGAAATTTGATATAGGGAATCAACCCAGCCATTGTTCTTCTAGCATCTCACTTTGATGCTCTCCCATGATGCACCAGCTTGAAGCCTTTTGCTCTGACTAATGAACGGCACTGGAAATGCCAAACTGTCTTTACCCAGCACAATCATTTCTCATATAGCAGATATGAACTCATTTTCTCTCTCTTGTGCTCTCTCTCTTCGTCTTTTCCAGTTCAATACCAGATGGAGATGATGAGGAGTCTCCGGCATGTGAACATCGACCATCTTCACGTCGGCTGGTATCAGTCCACGTACTACGGCACTTTTGTCAGCCGTGCCCTGCTGGACTCACAGTTCAGCTACCAGCATGCAATCGAAGAGTCTGTGGTGCTTATTTATGGTGAGTCTCATTAGTTAATAACACAAGATACCCACAGCGCATTCACCTGCTGGAATCAGCCATGCGTTCAGGATTTGGCCATGCTTTGGATATTAAAATATGCAAATATTAATGCTGTTTAAGAATTTTTTTAATTTATTATTTATTTAGGTTTTATTTATTTATTTTTTGATGCCTATTAAATTTGCTCTGCAAACCATTATCACTCATAAGTTGTAAAAAAAAGACTGAGAATCAAGGAGCGCATTGAATTAAATGAGATTTTTAAGTAGAAATACTTTGAGTAGGAGCACAAGTGCCCCTGTAATGTAAGTAGTGTAGAGTCCTAAATAATGTAATGCTCCCTTTTAAAAACTATTTGCAAATGGTTAAGCAAAATGTCAACTATTCAATATAATCTACAATTCATGCAATACTGTGCCACTAAATAAATGTTTTGAGGGCTTAGTTAAAAAGGTCCATTAGAGACAATTACTAATCATTCTGATTTGTTTTTATTAAACCATTCTTTCATTTGATTAATAAATCTTTTTTTAGATTAAACACAAGAGGTAATTAGTGATGCTTACGTTATTACACGCAAATTCACATGCAATGTTTCCTTAAACTGGCCAGCTACCGGTCTTAATATCCAAGAAGGTTGGATTCAAGGAGGCCCGCGACTAAAAACGGCTATTGTTCTTAAATGTTTAATAACTTTTGACCCGCTAATCTTATCTGAATGCTTTTAAAAAGTGGCACGAAGTGGAGATTCTCCACTTTTAAGAGATATATCATGTGTCTCATTTGGATATTCAGAGACTCCGTAGCGGACGTTATTACGTCATTGCATTTTGACCAAATTGATTTGTCAGAGAGATCAAATTCATTTCTCTGAGCCAAACAGGAACGATTACTGACGATTAGTCCCACCCCCGCACACAGATTGGTTCAAACGGTCTTGCATTCAACCAATAAACAGGTTTTGGTCTTTTGAAACCCCATAGAGGGGGGTGACACAAAATGACACAAAAATGACACAAAATAACACATTTGCATGACAGCACTCTGAAAAAGCCCAGAAAAACACACGACAAAGTATTTGGACATCAAAAAAAACAAAAACAAGGATGCAACAGCGGTGCACATCGGATAAAGCACTGGAGTTTAGGTATTGACGTCCTGAGGCGATGTCCTGGTAAAATCATTCTGACGCAGATACAGTCAGCGGATCATCCATTCAGCCGGTTATATTATGTACTTCTATAGTTCATAAAGATTATTTGCACAATTTTTTGTGTTGCACTCTGTATATTTCTCTCTCATTATTGCAATAAATGGCTATATAATATAACTTGCTCCGGGAACAAAATTTAATTTGGAAGTGTAAAACGTCCAGATACATCTTTCTAGAAAAAAAAAAAATCTAAACTTCAGGAGTTTCTGTTTGAGTACATAGTAAAAAAAACACCAAATTGTTGCTTGCATTTTTCTTAAAATTCTATAAATTCATTAGTTCTTAGAAAAAAAGGAAAACTGAGAATTTAAATGTTCTAGACCTAATCTTTCTGTTCTCCTGTTTAAAATTAGACACTTGATGCTAACTGAAAAAAGTGCAGGTGTGTCAGTTGGCCCAAAATTGCTCTAGGTCTTTAAGGGTTAAAAACGATTTAGTGCATTTGTTGTTCCATGGAGACACTTTTTTTTTATTTTGATTTTTAGTAAATAAAAAAAAATAGGAAGAATGGAATGGTTCTGTTTAAACAAGTGGCAGATAGACTCAAATAACTGAAGTACATTTTATATTTTAAATGCATTTTTAACATTTTAATTTAACTTGATATGTATCCATCTGATGGAATAGTGTGTCATACAGACAAAAACAACAGTTAGAGTATATATTCAGTTCACTTTTTTATAATATACCTAACAGCCAGTGTCATAAAATGCATAGTATTGACTTTAATTTGGGTTTTATTTGAGGACCACAGATGTTTTAACCGTCAGCATTTTAAGTGTTAAATAGAAACAGTAAACCGTATGCAGTAAGACTAATTAGGTCTTTTGAATGATATTAAATGTTTTATTTTTTTTTCCCATGCAATGTCAAAAGACTTAATAATTTAATTGGGCAGCTTTTTTTCGGTTTCAGTGAAGGTATGTGATATTAATACACTGCTGTTTTGAGGATTAAAGTATCTTGTGGTGGTTGCTGAGCTGGTAAAGCGTAATGCAAGGTCAAGTGTTTGATACACAAACTCGCTAAATGTATGCCTTGAATGCAATACAAGTGTCTTCAGATGAAAGCGTCTGTCAAATTCATAAGTGTAAAGTGCATCTGGACAATGTTGGGTGAAGGGTATATTCAGGAACCCGAGTATTTTTCTGCCCTGTATTCGACACACGGTTCACCCACCGCTCCGACTGCCACACTGCTGTGCCGTTCTTTATATTTAATCATGCCCCCTTTAAACCCATCAATAATGCAAGCTGATATATTAAAGGCTAAATAAAAATCTGCTCACATCTCTCTGCATACCGAGGAAAGAAGTCTTGCAGTTTAGAGTTTCATTGTGAGTCTGACCATTATTGAGAACATTGAGTGAAAATCTTGCATTACTTGCAACTGAATGCACTTTAGCAGAATATTTGCCATTTTTAATACATTTATATATTTAAATGTTTTACTATTTTATTATTACAAGTCAATTTTCATTTTATTCATCAGTTTAGGCATTTCCTGTGATTTGAACCATAACCTTCTATATTATTCGGCTGTGTGTATTTATAGTTTATTTTTTGTTGTTACCTAGTAAAAAAACAAAAAACAACCGTAGTTTTATTGAGATTATTTTGAATGCACAAAGAAAGTTTCAGTTTTTCTTTCTTTTTATTTTCTATTTTTTTCATTTTCAAGAAATTAAATGTAAGTGGCTTAGACACCTAAAGAATCTAATGTTCCCTTTTACAAACTATTCACCAAAACAAAGTAATCGTTTTGAGGGCTTAGTTAAAAAGGCCAATTACAGACAATTACTAACCATTTTTTTCTTTATTATTATTATTATTAAACCATTGTTTCAAAATTCTGTCATTTCATACATACAGACACATAGTATGTATATGTGTATCTATATCTCTATATACATACCCACACAGATTTATTTGCATCAGTAATACAAGCTGATAAATCTGCATACAGAGGAAAAAAGTCTTGCAGTTCTAGTTTCACTGTGAATTAAGTAAACCTGATCCTTATTGATGAAAACCGTTTTGAGTGGAAATGCATTACAAGACATTGTGAAATCCCACCTGACTTTAAGGTGATTAATGTAGTAAGGTGGGGTTTTTTCCCTCTTACATTTATGCATTTAGCAGGTGCTTTTATGTTAATACTTAAATGAAGTGACTTGCATTGCATTCATCAGTTTGATTGAAAATTCTAATACATTACAACATATAATTACATTACATGACTACATGACTATATATGTATATATATGTATGCATGTATGTGTGTATATATGTATGTGTGTGTGTATGTATGTGTTAAATAAATAAATAAATAAAAATATATATATATATATATAATTACATACACGCGCATATATATATATATATATATATATATGTATGTATATGTATATGTATATGTATATATATATGTATATGTATATATATGTATATGTATATGTATGTATATGTATATATATATATATATATATATATGTATATGTGTGT
>JAUMHP010000070.1:19015725-19031497 GCA_032361065.1 Enteromius trimaculatus | reverse complement strand
TGGCCATTGAGAGGACACTGGTCAAGTCACTGGAAAAGACGCCTAGTTGGTACGACAGGGTCACAGACCATTTTCTTAAGAAGGAACGTAGGGCTGAATTTACTTTTAAATAAATAGACAATTTTATGATGTAGGCCGAAAATGAGCTTCCGCTGTTTGACAGACCAGCAGCCGCCACTGGTATGTAGATATAGCCTGTAGGCCTACATGACAGGCTACTTGCCTACTTGATATTTTGGTAGCCTGTTATCATGCTGCTGCGTTCCGTTCCACTTACCAATTCCAATTTCCAACTTTCTTTTTGGAACCATGAACCACGCTACCGATTTTGGACCATTCCAAAACATTGATTTGTTCTTGGCATCAATCATTTAGTTCTTCATATGAATGAATGAATGACGCATTCATATGAATTTAAAGACGATTAGGCTAATGCATGCTGCAAAAAAAAAAAAAAATCATGTTTTGATATATTCTTATGAAGGGGTTTGACTAGCCTATTCCTTTATCTTGTTTAGTGCTTCCTTTCATTCCAGTCATGAATTCGGAATTTCCTACTTTGCAAGAGTGTGATGGAAAGCCCAGAAAGTGTCCTCAATCCATAGTGCTTGTAAATAAATGTAATGCTATTTGTGAATGTAAATAAATATCCTTGAATTGTATTCCTGTTTTAATACTCTTGATAGGATATACAGTAGGCCTATTTGTGCAAATTTAACTTATTTGATGCTGTGTGGAATTTCCAACGTGTGAGAGAACACTTTGATTATTGAATATTGATTTAATGTTAATCCATTTGATCACTTAGTATTTGTGAATGAATTAAAGTGTAGATAAATATTAGATGTCCATTTCATTGATTTAATTCTCTTTTGATTAATTTTTCTTTTAGCCTATTGGAACATATCATGTTTTCTACTGAAACAAGAAGCTGTTAGTCTTTTTTTACTAGAATTTATTTATTTATTTTCATTTAAGCATTTTAATTTACTTTGCAAGTTGCAACGGTTTCTTGGGTCAAATTATTTTCTGAAAAATACAATAATAAATCAATAACTATGACATTATATATTATAATATACGCTGCCCATCCCAAAAAAAAAAAAAAAAAAAAAAAGTATACACCTCCCTGATTTAACTGTATAGGTATTATGATCTGGGGTTGCTGCAGTTGGTCAGGTCTATAGGTATATGTGCCCAAAGAATGAGGTCAGCTGACTACCTGAATATACTGAACGACCAAGTTATTCCATTAATGGATTTTTTCTTCCCTGATAGCACGGGCATATTCCAAGATGACAATGCCAGGATTCATTGGACTGAAATTGTGAAAGAGTGGTTCAGGGAGCATGAGACATGATTTTCACACATGGGTTGGCCACCACAGATTTCAGACCGTAACCCCGCTGAGAATCTCTGGGATGTGAGATGAGACTGTGTGGTCAGACTCTCCCATCATCAATACATGGTCTTGGCGAAGAATTTATGCAACTCTGCATTGGAATAAATGTCTTATCGAAATGATGCTATGGTGAATGCGTGCTGTAATCAAAGCTAAAAGCGGTCCAACTAAATATTAGAGTGTGTGACTGTGAAGGAAACAATAAATAGTGCAATGTTCCAAAAAAAAAGTAGGGTTTGTGCACTTTGGATGTGAAGATGGTTAATTTTCTTTCCCTTGGGGAAAGACACCCTTGGGCCTCCTGGTGACACGCTGCATTCCATTGTTTAATAACAATGTTCAGGAAAGCCCTGAATGAGCTGTGACACTAAAGACTTGATGTGTTTTTTACATTTTAAGCAGACAGTCCAAGACCGCTTACACGCTCTTCCTGTCAGAGAGGCAGCGGATGACCCAGGCTGGCTTTTGCAGACGCCTGCAGGTGATTTAGACAAATGCTTTCTGTGCGGGTTAACCTTGAGTCTGAGAAACTCGTTCAAGGTTTGGAGGCTGGTAAATTCTCCCGAAGTGTCAGCGTTTTCACATTGCTTACCTCAGGAACTGAGGAATAAATTCTCACCCAATTTTCAAAGCTGAAATCGCTGCTTTTTGCCCACTCTCGTGGCCTTCAGTAAGAGCTCTGAGCTGTTCTTCGTGAAAGCGTAAGAGACTTTGCACACGTGCATATGTGAAATCTCTGCTTTCCAATAAGACAAGCTTCTGCATCTAGATGGTCTTTCGCATATTTGTTTATTGCACCTCATAAATAAGTTGTTTGCTGCAAAACCTTGTCACGCTGGAAACAAATTATCTGCCAAAATCTGATTGTTGTGCCAGTAGGAATATTTAATGCCCAATGAGCGAACCATATGGCTCTCGCTCACAAATGAGCTGCCAAACAAGTCTTTATGAAGTTCAGCACAAACAAACTAATGACCGGATTACACGGAGCCCAAATATACTGATTTAAGAAGGCAGATATTCTCTAATGGACATATTTATAGTGGTGCTTAATCACTTTGAACATGTGTAGGACCTCAAATCATCCAGTTTGTTGAGGACAAGTGTGCGTTTACTTTTCCGAGCAATCGAGCTTAGGATTTGTGTCTAGTGGGTTGTAAAGAAAGGCAAAAACATCCCAAAGACTCTTTGTTTTGACAAGTGTTCAGAAAATGTTTTAGGGATTCCGTTTGGTGACGCAAGACGTAGAAACATTTCAGCTTTAAATACTTACGACAATGCAAACATAATGAGATGTTTGTTGATGCAAATACGCGTCTAATCCTGGACTACAAGCTGAATCCTTGTTTGAAACCATCTGTGATCAAAACATGTACTACGACACATGGGACAAGTATTAAGACATCTATTAACTAAGCATATGAATGGAGTATATATGCAAAGAAGCACTGGAGCTCTGACAGCCCATGAAGGAAAAAGTTACAAACCATTAGGTCTCATTACAAAGCTTTAGCAAGATAATTAAGCTTTTCCTTTTGTGATTCTAATGTGTTTCCTAATGTTAAATTAAATTGTCACTACAGTAGCTAATGCCACCAGATGAAACCGGTTTTTCTGAACACTTATATCATTGATTTAACTGCACTGACACTTTGGGATAATAATAAGAATTTTGCTGGATGACGACTAACTTCGCATCGACACTTAACCTGATTAAACTGATGTATTGTAGATGACTGAAGTGTAGAAATGGCCACTGCTACAACTGTAAAAGAAAAGTCAACATCGAATTGAACACATTTTTGAAGTTAAAACTGTAATATTTTTGTTTGCAGTAAATTTTCCCAGCGCTGACATGTTTATAGCTGAACTGAGCTCGTTTTATAATTGCAGCATTGACATTCGTCGAATTGAATTGAATCATCATTGAGCTGTATGAAGATTTACGCTTTTGGCCTGGTCATCAAATCAGGATGGACAACCTTCAGATGATCTCTGCATGTTAAGCTGGAATACAAGAAGGTATTTTAACACTGAAAACGCATCACGTTTTCGTCTTTTGGAATATTCCTAAACGTTTTCGTACCGTTCCACCCCACAGATCTCCCGCACGTCCCTCTGCAGGATGACCCTGCACTACCAAGGGCTGTAGCATGAGGTGAATTTCAAATTGTCCAGCAGGAGCACAGTGGGGTTACTTTATCTTCCCATCAGCTGGCTGAGATGCTTGTTCCAAAAATCATCCGAGATCCCGAAGTAGACAGTATTTTAATGTTAACGTGTGGCCTAGATACAAGAGCTGTTAGAAAGGCAGTCTCATTATGTATGAAACACTCATAGGAACATGGCAAAGGTAGAAAATTGCTAGATATAAATACAATTTGTAAATGTATAGTAAACGAACAGACTGTATTACTCAGTATATTACTAGTGCTGGTTATTTTTGTTTATTAGAGTACCATGCAGCCAAGCAACGTGCTACATTATAGTGAAACAGACTGCTTAGAGTTCTGTTTGTTCCAAATTGGTCAATAGTGAGGTTCTATTTCAGTTAGGTTGCATGCTATGTAGACAACAGACAGCAAGGCTGCCTACTAGGTTTTGTTACACTTTTTAATATTTTAAAGGTTTAGGGTAAGATGGAAAAAAGGGTAGAAACGTGAACCTTCAGAAATCATTCTAATATGCTTATTATTGTCAATGTTGAAGCAGCATTTAGTTAAAATTAATGTTTCAAGGTCTTTTAAAAATTAAAAATGTACTTTTCTCAAATCTTTTTGCAGCATCCAGTGTTCTGATTCTGTAACATGACTATAACATGTTAGCCCAACGCTGGCGGTCTGTCATACCAAGTGTTTTTTTTTTAATGGCCTTTTGTGATAATCAGTGTCAGCTGAAAGTGGCTATTCATTCGGCTTCGACTCTGTATAAAAGGATCAAACGAGCTGGAAGCCGCACAGGAATGATTTGCCCTTTTTCCCCAGCTCACATAGAGATTCGTGAGCTATTTAGGGGTTTGGAGAATATTAATAATGGCCAGACATGACCCAAAGTTCACTGGCATCCTTTTGCAGCTTGTTTTTAGCCTCCATCAATGCGATTTCATTAGGAGGTTACCATAGTGATTAAAGACAGAGCTCAATATTTGATTGTTTTGACCAAACTCTGCAAAAGAGATTTTACAACCTATTTCCTTGAAAGAACAGAGCACCCAAAAATATTAATTTGCTAAAAATGTACTCGAGCTCAGGCCATCCCAGATATTGATGAGTTTGTTTCATCATCAGAACTGATTGGTTCACATACTAGTGAATGGGTGCCGTCAGAGACTCCAAAACGGCTGATTAAAAACATCACGATAATCCACACCATTCCAGTCTATCAATTAATATCTTGTGATGTTTTTTTAAAAAATAAATAAATAAAGGTTCTCTACAGAACTGCACTTTCACTTTCCTTTTCAGTTTTCTGAAGATCTATGTTTTTTTTTCACTAATTTTCTTGTACGTGTCACTTTACCCATTAGAAGTCTACTGTTATGAGCAGACCTGTCTCCACGTTGTTGCAAAACAACCATCTCTTTGAATTCCATTTGCAATAAAATAACTTTATTTCAGTTAAATTTAAAGCATCACATTGACTATTTGTTGTTCTAATGACTTAAATACTATAGATTTAATGAATAATATTTAATATTCATTCAATATCTTTAAAGAACAATCCTTATGCTATGCATGTTATTGCATCGTCATGAGTCATATTTTTACCAAAATGAACCATGGTTTATTACAGTAAACATTACTTTTTTTTTTTATTGTTGGACTATGGTTAGTTTGGCAAAACCATGGTTTTTGGTTT
This sequence comes from Enteromius trimaculatus, assembly GCA_032361065.1. NCBI lineage: Eukaryota > Metazoa > Chordata > Actinopteri > Cypriniformes > Cyprinidae > Enteromius > Enteromius trimaculatus. The sequence goes on along the minus strand of JAUMHP010000070.1, from coordinate 19,026,237 downwards.
GAATTTTTGCAAGGGTTGTGTTGTTACTTGCCCATTATAAAATGAGGATTTCTCTGCTAAATTAATACCGCAACTTTACAGTAGATAATGGCCTTTATCATACAGTATTTTGAGTGATGATAGTGAATTCGTTTGGTTGATAGTAAATCGTTATTAATAATCTGGCTGCTAGCTAAGAGTTGTTAGTTGCGTTTAATTCATAACCAAGTAAACGGACAGAAAACTACATCCTATTTACAGATGAAACTAACCTGCACTAGAAGTAATGAACAGTTGCCTCTCTGATCCACTCCATTCTCCTGTCGCTTGCATTGATTATTCTGATAGAAACCGCCGGCGATGAATGTTGCCTGGCAAAACTAACCGATTCATAGCTTGTTATCGAATGGTGATCTACCGAATCTAAAGTAACGAGCCTGGTTTGAAAATGTAAGTAGAAAGTACAGATATTTGTGTAAAAATGTAAGGAGTAAAAGTAAAAAGCAGTCAAATAATAAAATTAATAAAAATAAAATAGTACAGACAACAGAAAAATCTGCTTAAAGTAGTTATACTTCGTTACTTCCCATCTCTGGCTTTTGGACTCTTATTCTGACGGCACCCATTTACTGCAGAGGATCCATTGATGAGCAAGTGATGAAATTTCTCCAAATCTGATGAAGTAACAAACTCATCTACATCTTGGATGGCCTGAGGATAAGTCACTTTTCATTTTTAGAAGAACTATTATTTGAATGACGTATTTAATATTGGAAACTTCCAAGAACCCATGAAATTAAAGTTAGTTAGTTTTGAGCTAAAAAGCATCTGAGGGTTGATGAAATTCACTTTTATGATCTGAGATGCGCTAACAGTAATTTCACAAACTATTTAATGCCATTTTGGGATGAGGTCTTTGAGGACTTGTGGTTCTGTCACGTCTCTGTTGGGCAGTTGAAATCAAGGTTGACAAAGCATGATTGATGGCTTGATCGGCTCACTGGGACAGCCGGTGCCAGGGTTCAATATAAGCAAGTCTTTGGAAGGTGGAATAAAACAGCTCTCAGAGGTTTGTGTGGCATTGACATAGAGTTGAAGGACCATAAACCCGCGGTAATGTATGAAGCTCTCTCCATTGTGTGACTGATAGTGATGGCAGACACTCATTTCCACAGCGCTGCAGGCGTCCAGCTGCCTGTGTGAATCCTGTGCCGGCCTATCTGTGGTTTTATAGCTCGCCGCATGTGTATGATTAGTGTTACTGCAGTCCGGACAACAGCTTATGAATAATGGAGAGGTCACACGCGGTCAAAAGATCCAATTCCTTCTGTGAGCACTGCTGTCGGATCTGCTGAGCTTTGTTTTCAGATGAGGCTGAACATTAGGCTTCAAGACCACCTGCTGTTTTGTATGACCTTCCGTTTAAAAAAAAAAAAAGTAATGACAAAAGTCACACATATATATATATATATATATATATATATATATAGATAGCATCAGGCTGGACTGTCTGTTGTCATGGTACGAGTAATTTTCACAAAGAAACTTGCTGTGTATTTAACTTTGTGCTTACCCACAATATCATCAGTAAAGCACAACCCTGATATTTTAATTATCATTATTTCAATAGTTCATTTTTTTTTTTTTTTATGTCAGTTTTATAAGTTTAAAGCAATTATTGGAAATATCTGATATAGTTCATAATATAGTGTCATATTATAGTTACACTTTTTGAAAAGAGGTCAAAATGAATGTATTTAACCAACAAGACGTTAAATTGATGTGGCAGTTAAGTTATAATAAATAGATAAGATAAGTTAAAATAAATGGTTCATTTCAACCTTCTGTTCATCAAGAAGGCTTAAAATGTATTATGGTTTCCACAAAAGTGTATTAATATTAAGACTGAAGTAATAGCTTCTGAATATTGAGCTTTGCGGTCGCAGGAATGAAATACACTTTAAAATATATTTCAGTTAAAGGGTTATTTTAAAATGTATTATCCTACATTGCATTATTTCTTTAGTAAGTAAATGCAGGTGATCATATGAAACTTTCAAATATTTGACCAAATGTTTATATAAATAGTTAACAATATAATAGTTAAAATTACATTTTAATAGCCATGTGTTTATGCTTGCTTTTATATATTTTATAATTATGTAAATAATCATGCCGATAGCATTTTTCATTGACAAAGCATCATAATTCATTTAATTTCAATTCAGATTTTCAGATTTAGCAACATGAACAAAAAGTAACATTTGGCGATAACGTGGGGCATGTAGAGCGTCACAACAAAGTTGAGAAATGTTTAATTCTATGCAAATGAGCACTGAAGCAAGAGGTGCAGAGACTGCTGTGATCTGTTCCCTTTCTCACTGTTACATGATTTTTCTCTGCCCACATACAGGGATATAATAAAAGACCAGTAGGGTGAGGAATTGTCTGACGTCTGAGTGAGTTTGATTCATGCATTCATAATCGTTCGTCTTGTTCATGATGTGATGTATTTCGCACTGCTGCAATTTATATTCAAACATTTCCCCTTCCAGAATGTTAAATTGTAGCCATGAGAAAACTGATAGCTTGTAGAAAGATGTCTTATTTTCACTCACAGTGAATCTTATTTGTGATCAGTTTTCAACAGCAATGGTCTGTTTTGGAGCACAACATTACAATCAATCACTACGACCAACAATACAGGCACTCTGCAATGTCCATATGACGTTAAATACGGCATAATGCACTTCTAGCCAGTTGTTATTGCAAAATAAAGCACGCCGGGGTGATCGGGGCCTGCTTATCACATGGGAGCTCGCACCTTATTAAGTAAATAGACATGATATTGAATTGAGCTCGTTAAAGGAATAGTCCTAGGTGTATATGACTGTCTTATTTCAGATTAACAGTGTTTTTTTTATTTATCCTGGCTCTTCCAAGCTTGGTAATGCTGGAGGATGGGGACCATGATTTTGAAGCGCCGTGAATGGGATATATCTTCTTTCCCTATATCCGGAAAACTAACCTATATACCTTTGAGGGGTTATCACATGTCTTCTGAAGCAGATCGATTGTTTTTTGTAACAAAAATATTTCTAGTTTTGAATTGATAAACATTTTTGGGTGAACTATTCCTTCAAACACACAGTTGCAAGCGTTATTTGTGTTATTAATTGTAATAATGCACTGCAGTGAGATTATTGTCTGACAACAGCCAGTGCTCCACACAGAGATCATCATCCGGTCTGTCTGGAATGACATAGAACGATATTATACGAATAGGAACGAATGTTTCTTTTTTTCCAAATCAAATTTTGTGATGTTGTGATCCGGATCTGAGCAATGCACAGGCTTGATATGGCTTCAGCCCAGCGGCCCCAGGCTCCCGGGAGGCCCCCGATTTGTCATTAGAGAGAAAATACTCAATTGACAACAACTTCTCTGTGCGTCAACGTTGTCTCAAGATGTCCTCCAGGGGCACACACCAACGTTACCTGAAGGTCTCCTTGTCCGGATGACTTTTCCAAGGGGCCCCACGAAATGGTGCAGCCTAGGGGCCCCCGGCCATGTTAATCCGGCCCTGGTTGTGATTGACTTAGCAGATGGATTGTTTGGTTTACAGCTAGTATGTGAAGGCTTTTTTGGAAAAAATACATGGCAACCCAACGCTGCTGAAGTGTCTGGGCACTAATGCACTTGATAACTGACCTCAGATTGTTGCCTCTGACCAATCAGAATCGAGCGTCTTCAGAGAGCCTTGTAATAAGTACCAGCGCATTTGATTTCAGCTTGACAGCATTGTGTAAAGCCGTGACTAACCCTAGATATTTTCCGCAAATTCTTACAGAAGTAGAACGGAGCTGTGTGTGTTAAAAGTTTGTGTAAGATGAGGAAGAACGCTCCTCCTGAATGTGGCTTATCGTGATGCAGACAAGCGTTTTGAATGCCAGACATGAAAGGAGATGAGCTACCCAGATAAACTCTCTAAAGTCTGAGCTCTGGGCCAGACGTGCATCGCAAGATACGTTTCTCCATAACCCACAGAGATATTTGCAGTAAAATGAAGAAGTCGTCTGAGCAGGACGTTTAATCTCTCCATTAAAATCTTTATCGTTGTATCTGTATCATTCCATCGCGTTCGTGTACGAGCCGGGAATATAATCATTTTCCCTGGCATTAGCACAGAAGAGCTAGATCTGCATCTCCAGACCGAGCTGAGAGCTGATGAAGACGATTAACTCGTCTATCACTCACAGAGTTAATTGAAAGTGAACTGTGTCGTGTTTTGGATTCAGAAAAGGTGCTGAAGGTGGTTACAAGGCTGTTATTTATTTCAATAATTCATCCATCTGTCTGTTTTGCTCTCAAAGTTTATTTGGGACGTGAAGTTGTGAGATGACCCAGAATGCATCACTAAAGCAGTTTTGGGCTTTTAAATAGAGACGTAAAAACGTTTTAATTGGGCACATGGGTGAGAAAGAGATTGTCAGTTTCATTAAAACTTTTAATTTGGTTGTCAAACCCAACTCTTAAATGATTAAAGGAAATTCCTCCTGTCAGCTAGTTGCTAATTTCTGCAAAATGTCATTGTACTGCTATTCTCTGGATATGAGCTGGTTATGATTATTCTTTAGCATGCAAATACTGCACTCCTCATCTCCCTGTGCTGTAGTGAAGGGCTCATATCATAAAGCATCAAATTATCCTTGATCTTTGTGATAAGAGATCATTGTACTATGAAAACACTTAACAGAACTTTAAGAATTGAAAACTTCATCATTGGGGCAAAAAGCGACTTTATTAATGCAAAGCTGCAAAAACAGCATGGTCCATAATTCCTGGTCAATCTGTACAAATGATCACTTTTACCTTTCTCTGACTCCTATTCTGTCTTCAGAAGCATTGTCTGTGATACAAGGAGAGTGGAATAAAAAAAAATAAAACTAATTATTTGTTAAATTGTTATATATGATTCTCTTTGTATGCTTGCTAATATTAAACAGTTTGAAGTTAAGATCTTTAAATAAATTGATAAAAAAAAAGCATTTAAATTTGTTAAAATAAAAAAGCAATGAAAACAGGAACTTTGTGAAATATTGTTTTAATCTTAATAACATTTTATATATTTGACAATATAATTAATTACTGCCAAAACTTAATTTAGCAGTTATTACACCAATCTGTAAACTATATGGTGGAGGGGGAAAAAAAATAATATATATATATATATATATATATATATGTATGTGTGTGTGTGTATATGTATGTGTGTGTGTGTATGTATATATGTGTGTGTGTGTGTAGAGCTTACAGCTCATGCAAGTCAAAAATCCAGTGTCTCAGAATATTGCAATATTTCCTAAAATCAATCAAAAACATAAATTGTTTTTTTTTTTTATGTTTTACTTTAATAAATCTATAAATATATGGCAGGTTAACACTTCTGATTAAAATATATATTTTTTTCAATATTTAATTTCTTTTGAGCTGCACCTGTACACGCGCACAAAAACAATATAATATATTATAACACACACGTCCACACATCCTAAGTTGGATCCCTTTTTTTTCCCCTCTAGCAACAAAATCATCTTAGATGTATTTTTAGTATGTTATAGCCAGTGACAGGTTTATTTGGAGGCTCCTGAAAGTGTGAAATGGTCCCTTTTCTCTCTGATGTCTTTTGAAATCACAGCCCATGATCACTATTGAAGGGTTTGGGACAGTCAGTTCTTTTAGGGCCTTCAGCCAAACAGCTTCATGATCTCATGTTCCTTCAGTAAGTAATTTATGGCTCAGGTGATTGGCACTTATGTCCAGAACCGAGGAAAAATGACAGATTTAATATGCTTAAGATGAATGTGTATGCTAATGGATGGCTTTCTCCAGGTATGATAGCGAAGACTCGTTTAAAGTCTAGTTTTAGCATGCAACTTCCAAGTTCTGTCAGCCTCACAGCTAAGCGAAACTACACTGCGGTAACAAGGAAACATTTGTGAGTAAAGCAATAGTATTAGGGGAACGAGATGATGTTTGCGAGCGAGAAACTAGAGGATTTACTTTGTTTAGCGTGCGCCGTGGGGTGTTTATGTCCTGAGCTCGGTTTAAACCCTCAGCATCCTCAGAACTGCAGCTCCGCTCAAACTCATTTCCCCTTCTTTTCTACAACAGGTTTGCTCTATTGCTGTTGGCTTCATGTGTCTTTAAATATTTAATTCAAAGGCAAACATGCTCTATAACATTCAGTAAGTAGCCAAACCAGAGCAATCTTGCAGCCCAGTTCCTGAACAAAACCATGTTGGTTTAGTGTCAACTGGCTGAATTGTGCTGAATAAATGATATGTGTGTACACACGATTCGGCAAACACACACAACGAGTGCAAGATCCTCTCTTGAACTCTCGACAAAGTGTAGTGTCAGAGCCGCTGGAGAAGACAAGGGTAGAGTAAACAGATAAACAAGTGCAAGCGGCTTCGTCAACCAGAGCTGTCAAGACACACAAAAAACGCAAACCCGCATCAAAAACGATGAGCTCCGGCGTGATTTCCCAAAAGATCATGCAGCTTATAAAGCCGCAATTGAATGTGAAACCACAAATGTGATAGGCACAGGTCACAGCATGAGCGGACGACATCAAAGCGCAGAGGCTAATGCATTGTAATTTACAAGCTAATGCAATGTTGTCCATGCATCTCATCCCTTGCTTTCCCGTTTGAGACATTTTGCACAAAAAAACACTTTCTCTTTCTGCCAAGCTGTAGCTTTATTGGCTGTCCACCAAGTCGTGTTTTTTTCAAGACCAACACTGAGTGGTAATAAAATTTGCCACTTTCAAATCTGTGTTTGAGTCACTTAGTACTTAATATATTTTCACAAGCAGAAATGCATATTTCCGTTTTAAACGATCACCTGATTCCTGCAATGTTTTGATGTCTCCATAAATAGCTGCATTGGAAACTAATGCACCATTATTTGCATGCAATTGTGGTTTTCAGGTTACGGTTGCAAATAAATTGGGAAAACTATTAAAATTAAACATGACATTTTGTCATGTTTTTCTCTGCTGTGTAATAACACATTGACTGGGTATTGCTATTTGAGACCTATAATTTAATGGGAGACGTCATTATGCCTGTTATTATTGAAGGCATTTATATACTGACACTTTAATAATTTCTTTAAAACTTTGAAATATGAATATTATCCAGCAGTCTCTGTAAAACTATTTCCAATAAATATCATGAATGACTTGGAAGGTCATGGAAAACTCACTGAAATCCATTCAAATTTTTGGTATTGCTGGCAGAAAATAGGCTGTGTGACCAACAAAGGTTTATGATTCTTACATGGTTTGTTCATGACAATCTTCATAGGTTAACACAAATTATGCATACTTTTATAAGTAGACTTAAAAACTTAAAATCAACGAGTTTTAATTAACCTGCAAGTATAAAAGCAATAAAGAAGTGGACTAGTTTTTTTTGGTTTCAACGTTCCCAGAAAACCTCTGTAGTCTCATTTAGCCATTTATTAGTAACTGCCCTCTTAAAGATGCATAAAAACTTTTTGGTTTCACTTTATTTAATTTAATGTATTCTGTTGATTATAAGTAACATTGCTCCTACATATCTACTAAATCTCAACAGAGTGTTAGCAGATATTAATTAGAGAGTGTACTAATATTCTAATGAGAGTTATTTGACATGTAGGTGCAAAGCTACTTATTGTCAACAGATTGTTCAAAGGGACCATAAAAATAAAGTGTTTTAAGCTTGTTCAGCACAGAACATATTTTAGGCGTTGAACTACATACCAGTTCAACTCATTAAAATGCCTGTTTCTGCACCCAATGACCTAAAGCATTATGGACCCAAGCGGTCAAGATTTAGCTGGTTAGCGTTGTCTTATTAACCATTAATGGCACATCTGATGCTGTAGCTACATATTCTGCAGGCAAAAAGCAAATTTCTTCATTAGCGACCTTTAAAAAAGTTTATAATGTGTTATTTGTAGTTTGTGTCAGTCGAGAAAATTGTTGACATTACCAACATGACATCGCAGTAAAATGTAACACTGATAATGCTTTAGAATAGGTAACACTTGTTAACTAATAACTATGACATTTCCCTCAATAAATTCTTAATATTCTGCAGTTTAATAGTTGGTTAGGTAGATGTTAAGTTTAGGTGTTGGTAGAGATGTACTGTAGGACAAGGTCATGTAGAATAAGGCATTAATATGTGCTTAATTACACTGTTAAAAACATACAAACAAACACATTTACATTGAAAAAAATGAAAAAAAAAAAATGGTAACAACGTTTTAGGTTTTACAGTTTTAAGTTAAATTTACAGTTAAATACCTTAATTTCATTAACTGATACAGTATAATGTCAATATAACAACCGTTTAATGTACTGAAATCTAAAGCACCAAATGAGGGTGGTGATCAGGTCACATGATGAACCAAAGTCCATCACAAGCAGCGTTTAAATATGAAAATATTCAGAAGGAGCTCAGTGTCATTCACACAAACACTAAACACCATCATGGTGACACTCATTAAACTCAAATATGCAATAAACATACATTTTACAACATTAGATGTAACATACAACCCTAATAAACATAAAAAGCCTCAGTTATATTAAAGAAAAAAACATTAAATTCAAACAAAATTTAAAATGCAATGCATGGAATTCTGGCAATGTCAGTTTAAGGATTTTCTACCGTGAATTTTACAGGAATTTACAATTAACCATTTAACAGGTTTTTACCATAGCATTTTTAGTTTTTTACTGTTAAAATCACGGCCATTTTTTACTGTGTACAGTAGCACTAATAAATGGCTTATATTCTAGTAACATGCAAACTGTAACTGTAAAAAAAAATCACCACGTTAATCACTGTAAAAAAAAAACTGTAAAAAATCACCACGGTAATCACCACTAATCATAACCATCCCAAAACTTGAATGAGATTGTACAAATTTGCTACCTAATTCACCAAATGCTAAGTTATTAACAATTTCAATAAGGCTGTGTTGGATAAACTCTACTGTATATCTTTCTCCAGTTCTTACAGACCTTTATGCCAAAAGTCAAAAGTCTGGTTACGCAAGACTACCCCGAAAACGTTCTGCTGCCAGCTTTTCTAGATTAGTCGAGGCATGACTTTATTTTCCTGTCTGAATGGCGGTGCTTACTGAGGAGAGACCACGGGTGAATTACTGTTCTAGCTCAAAAGTCGACTCCAACGCCAAATGCGATCAGTCAATACCAACCCTAAAGGCAACCGCCCAAAGGACGCTTGTCAGGAAATATCAATTGTTACAAATCACTGGACACCTCCTACAGCAAGGGGGTATAAAGTACACCGGGACGATTCCCTTAGCTAAAGGATTTAATGACTACTGTGAAACCGTGTTTCAGTCGTGACAAGCCCAGATAAAACTTATTCTGGAGCTTGTTGTGTTGCTTTTGTGTGACGGAGATGTGCTTTGAGGTCAGAAACGGCAAGCTTGCTGCCCTCATGCTCTCGGCCGGATTCGCAGCTGGAACTTTTTCCTCCTCCTATCACATCTTTTATCATTGCCCGCCAGATGGATGTGGTCAGATTGAAACTTTCAGTCTGTTTGTAGAAGGGAAGTAAATAAGTGAGCATTGATATCCTCTGCGATGCATTATGGCTGGTCACTTATCTCAGTCTCTCATCAATGCCACTGCGGTTCAGCCAGACGCCAGGGAAACTTTCTCTAGTCATAGACCTCAGTTTTAAGGCATGCTGGAGTTTGGCTTCAGACTTTTAAACTTGTGTTATAGAATGAAACGCTCTTGTATTGATTTATGTGCCGTAAAATTGCCAAATACTGAGTGAGCACGGGACTGAGTAAAAATAAAGCTACTTTTCCTGGCATTGATGGTTCCATGAAGAACCTTTAACATCCCCCTTTCATTCCAAAAAAGTTCTTAGATGAAAAATATCCTTTAAATTATTAAAATGTTCTTGACATAAAAAAATGGTTTAAGAAATTAAGAACTGTTCACTGGAAGGAGTGTCATTTCTGTATGGATGTCAAATTGTTATAAATTGGAGAAAACAAAATCACAACATAAATTAGTAATTCAAAACAATTTACAAATTAAAAAAAAACAACTCGCCTATCAATTACATAGCAACTATATTTCCATTAATCTAAAAGCACAAAAATCTGTATGTACAGTTTTATCTGTGTGTGCATATATATACACACTGTGGGTACAGAAAGTATTCCTTAAATTTTTCATTCTTTGTTATATTGCAGCCATTTGCTAAAATCATTTAAGTTAATTTGTTTCCCTCATTAATGTACACACAGCACCCCATATTGACAGAAAAACACAGAATCTTTGCAAATTAAAAAAAAAAAAAGAAAAACTGAAATATCACATGGTCCTAAGCTGCTGTGACACTCGTATATTTAACTCAGGTGCTGTCTATTTCTTCTGATCATCCTTGAGATGGTTCTACACCTTCATTTGAGTCCAGCTGT
>JAUMHP010000070.1:18994837-19006889 GCA_032361065.1 Enteromius trimaculatus | reverse complement strand
CGTAGTGGCGTCACTGATATGCAAATTAGCGCGTGACGTCATCTGGCAACATTTAGCTACTCTTCTGCCAGCCTTCGGCTACTTTTCATTGGAAATAGTTGGCAACACTGCACATTGGTCATCAGACAGGTTCAGCTTTTAAAAATGTTGTGGGAATCTATTTCTATCTTAGATCGATTCCTATCTGCTGTGGAATACAGTACGCATTACGATTTCAGGCGGACTCCTGTTAATCCGGCTGTCAGTCTCATAACACTGGCTTTAGTCTTAAGTAAGTGTGGTGTAAAAGAGGCGGTTTAAGAGCGCTGCGTTTCTTCTAATACCCGCCGTGACTGGCAAGCCCTGCATTTTGTCACTCATACTGTGTTCAATCTCAGCGGGAACATCTGCTTGTGCAGCAGCAGTAATTGTAGAGTTCAGGGCCGGTCGACTGAATGAATTGACAGTGTTGCTATGGCGCCAGAGCCGCTGCTATATCTGCTGAACGTGTGTCTGATGCCGGTGGTCTTGCGAGATTCACTCGGCTTCGACGAGGTGGAGAAAACAGGTGGGAGGGAGGGTAAAAAAAAAACACTAGGGGTGAAAAATGTAATCGGCCTGTTGAGTTCCCCGTGAGCCCCAGTCCTGCCTGTGGGGCGGCCCGTTGCGCGGTGTGGTAAAGGGACCTGAGGGTCTCCATGGAGATGAGTAATATGATCGTGCCGCCACATATTTGAGAATGAGCCGGCGGTCACGGCCTCTGCTCGCTCACGGCTCAGCGGAGAGGCCTGCTGTTATTCGGTTAGATTTTACGAGAACGATGAAACTCACACTCGCATCTTCAGGATACAAAACAGTGTGACCATGTTCAGCTTCTGTAACATGGTATCCTTCGAGGTACAAAGCGATTAGTGTGGTACTGCAATGTTGAATCTACATTTCATAATCACTGTACTTAAATACTTGCATGTAAACACCAAACCATGGAAAAGAAATGCATGTACCATTGTGTAGTATTCAGTACTGCAAAGATTTTGGAAATTTGGTCCCACTTTGGTGGCCTTAACAACCCTATACTTAGATTCAAAATAATTATTTGGTACAATGCACTTGTTGTGTACATGCATGTTTTTGCAAATACCTATGTAACTACATCTTTAATTAATATCCCTTACACCTAAACCCACTATTGAACCTACCTACTGTATACAACTAAACCTGTTCTAACCAGCATCCCTCTTCAATCTAATATAAAATTACTGCCTTAGTAGGACCACAGTATTATTGAACGTCTATATCTATATAATAAATACTATGGCATATGGCCATGGTGCAGTAAAGATAATACTCTTGTACTTTTAATATCAGGCTCACATGTACAATCAAAAACATTTCAGAACAGTGTTATTACAGTACCTGGGTGTACCATGCATTAATACTATATTTTGTTGTAAAGGATGAATGCAATACCTTTAAAAAAAAAAAAAAAGTACTGTGACAGCACCGAGGTACACTAATTGTATTACCATGGTACTTTAACGTCACTGGTACGGTACTAACATCATTTAACAGAAAAGTGCCATGGCATTTTTGGACTACTTTAGAGTACCATGCAAAAACTGTAGTGCATTTCACATTGGTACTACCTGATAGCATTGTTGTGCCATAGTATGACGCCAGAGCCTGCGTGTATCTCCATTTACTTTTGCTTGTACAGTGTGTTAGAGCTCAAACAAATCCTTTTTTTACCCCTCCCTGCCAGTGCTGTGGTCCGGGCACATTCCTCATGTCTGTTTTCCCCTGTAAGTACCCGAGAAAGTAAGAAAAGGAAGGTTATTGGGTTCTTTGTGCTTTAGCACCCTCTTGGCAATCTCACACTGAATGCCTTGCCCAAGGGTACAAAAGCGCTGTCCACTATCTGGGGATTGAATTGGCATTCTGCCACTCGCCCCCATCCCACCCCCGACGCCACCTGGGAGCGCAACGCTGAATCCTGTAGCTTCTGCGTAAAATTGATTGAACTATATTGTGATTCATTTCACCCGCTGAAATTACCGGCTGGCTCCCTTGTTTCCATAATTAATATGCAGCCCGGGCTTTAATCTGATGTTATTATTTATCTTGAAGCTCTTTTAGTAAAATTATTAGCCTGCTGATTTACTTTAAGCCACGGTATAGATCATTTGATTATACCTGTTATTTTCACATTCATCCTGCCGTGCGGAACACATACAGCGCTGAATATTGCTGCTCATATATAAGGCTGCTAACAGATATAAGATTGTTTTTTGTTCGAGGAGGCAGCGAGATTAGAAAACAATAAATATGAGGTCATGCAATAGCTTGGAGATTTTCTCTTCGGCCTCCTATGAGCTAGTTGTGGATGTTCACGTCACTGGATTGGCTCATTACAAGCAATATGTTAATGCCCACCTCCTATGCTCTCTGTTTATCACTATGATTGGCGGATTACGCCGCAATCGCGGAAATGTCTGACTACGTAAATGGTCAAATTTGCGAAAATGGATACTAATTATATGTGAACAACTCACCACTTGGATCAGGAAGTGGTGTCTTTAAATGAGCTATTTTCGGTTCAGTTAAATGATGATAATCCCAGCCAATTTGCTGGCCTGAAAATGGGATTTTTAATAAGACCCCAGCAGTAGTTCACCCAAAAGTTAAAACGGTCATCGCACTCTCATGTTGTTCCAAACCTGTATGAGTTTCTGGTAACACTTTATTTTAGGGTCTCTTAACTAGTCGCTTATTAGCATGCATATTACTAGAATGTTAGCCATTTATTAGTAGTTCATTTTAATGCCTTTTTCTTCATGATGTTATTAAATAGCCCTAATTATATAATAATTGCCTTACTAACTTTTAATAATATTATTAATAAGAAGCTAATTCATTGTGGGAAAAGCTGTAATTAATAGTGTTTTTTGAGGTTTTTTTTCTGTTTAACACGAATTATAATTTGAAGAATGTTTCTTACTTCCAAAGTATTTTGGAAGGGAAGGCATCTGAATTTCAAATAATCTTTTGTGTTCAGCAGATATAATTTTTATTTTTTTTATTTTTTATTATTTTTATTTTTATTATAACATTGGTTAATAAAATACAACATGTTTGTTGTTAATGTAAGGTCAGTTATATAATATTAATATTTATTATATTTAATTGTAATATACATTTTAAAATGTATTTATATATTTAATCAATTAAATTAATATTGAAATGAAGACTAATTGTTTTAAAAGAATTTTATTGTTAGTCTATTATTAACTAATGTAGTTAACAAATGGAATTTTTACTTGGTTGTCTATTGATAGTGCAAGCGAAATGGTTTCCATGAGCCTTTAACTCAGATACGGCTTAACATCAAATGGTTCTGGAACATGAATTTACTTTGGACTAAAACATCCAAACAGACTTTGGCACCGGTTCAGGGCATCAGTAAAGTTCAAATGTGCTCCTGCAGTCTCTATTCACAGTGCAGATAGACCATTAGGCAGACAGATGCTCAGACTGAAGCTCCCTCTGAAGCAACAGCTTTCCTTCTGGACTGGAGTTCTGTCACAGTGGCTGCACACAGGTAAATTACAGTAGTCCGGCTGATACCCCACTAATGCCAGCAGCCCCTCCTCTTAATTACCTTGCTTTAAGTACGCATTTCACATGCCCCCAAGACACACAATCACAGTTGCAATTTCAGAGACAGTCCATCTGTATTAGGGAATGGAAGAAATGTAACAGTGGTTCTGATTCAGAATTCGCTTAAGTACTTAAGATAGCATAGCCATTGAACTGCTTTGTCTATTTATTGTCTTCATTTTTTTGGCCAGGTTTTCATAGAAACTCATCTGACATTGATGTGGCATGATTTGTTGAGTGTTGACCTATGTTAAATCTTTCAATTCAAATTCTAATTTTAATTCATAATGTGAAAATGTGTGGGCTGCACTTTTAGTTGTTAAAAACTCGTTTTATTCGACTGTTTCTGAATGGCAAGCGAAGATTCCTGCCTCCCGTTTTTGTGTGTGGTTGTGTAGGAGAAGAATGGAAGCTATTTGTGGTCGATGCATCTGTATATGGACTGATATGGAGACATTCAGGGAGGTCAGACTGTAATTACTGCAGGGCAGATGGGCCGTAGTGTGTGACACACTTATCTGTCTGCTGAGAGGGTTGGAGGACGCGGTGATGAGAGCTGATAGCTGCTTCTGGATTGATTGAGGCTGCTGTCAGCTCGACTGTAAGTTCAGGTTAACACAGAACCAGGTCCAATTCTCCAGGACACACGCCTGCACATGCATTTCAACAGGTGACGGAGCCAATCAGCTGCTTAGCTGGATGACCTTCTGCTGATGACTCAACCTAATAGCATAGTTGCATTCTGATTCAAGAATCCTTACATAGTACTCTAAACTCCCTAAAAACTCAGTGGGAAGAATCTAGTATTGCTTGTTTTGAACACCTGAGACATTACTGAGCAGAGACTGCATTTGCGTTGTAATTTGAAATTATAGTGCTGTCAAGTAATTAATCGCATACAAAACTAATTTTTAAAAACATAATCTGTGTATAATGTGTATATTTATTATTTATATATAAATACAAACACATGCATGTACATATCTGTTCATTATATTTATATATAAGAATATAAGTATATAGATGTACACATATGTAAACATTAAAATATCTAAAAGTATTCATATATACATAATGCATATACACAATATAGGTACAGTAGCCTGTATATTATGTAAACTATTTTTTTTTATTTTGAGTGCAATTAACTTCTAATTAATCATTTGACTGCACTAGTAAGTTGATGTATCTCAATATATACATATTTTTTATAAGAGTATTGCTTAATAGCAATGTGGTAGTGATCCCTGTCCGCTTCCTGTTTAATGCACTGCCCTCTTCAACTAATTAAATAAGTCCATTCTGTCTGTGTTTCTGTTTTGAGGATGGCTACCGCTGTTTATTGAGGTAAACATTTTTACCGTTTTGTTCCACTAACTGCACCAAATAGAGTTGCTAATGCATCTGTTGTTTTTAAGTAGGTTTCCCAAACACTCAAGATAACTGATGGGAAACTGGTGTCTGGTCACCGACTTCAGACTGTAAACTCGGAGTCAGCCTATCTCCATAATACACTGACAGAACACCTCTATGTAATGAAAAACATGGCATACTTAACTTTTGAGTGCAATATACTGTAAAGAATAAATGCTCATCAGTGATACACGGACAAAGAGAAATAGTAACCTTGATCTTGTGCCCTAGCCAGATCTAATATTTGAGCGTTTTTCTCCTGAGTCTTATTAGGAGAGGTGCTGGCGGCCTCCATGGATAGTCATCACATGCTATACTGTCTTAAAGGAAATTGGGGTCATAATTATCCTTAATAAAAGGTTAACTGACCTGTCATGGACGTTGAGAAGGTTGTGCGCAATGGTGCTTTTAACAGCAGCGCTGATCGTCCTATTTCGCGCTACTCTAGCGTAGATGGTCCGATCGCCTCAAACAGTCATTTCATCTGTAACGCTTCAAACACTTCAGCTATTTATAAACAAGAGAGCGTTCTGAGCTCATCCATCTCCCTCTCTCTGTTGTTTAAAGTCAAGGGTGACGGATACGTAGAAATAAATTTAGAAACCTAGCGTACTTTGTACAGTTTGCAGTTTCGATTTAAGTCCACCTTGAAACGGAAGCGGTTTGAAACTTTAAATGAAACTTCAAAATTAGCTTTCTTCAAGGAATCTAGGGAGGCTTCAGTAAAAAAAAATGGGGGAGTGACAGAAAATGAAAGAGCCGAGAGTCAGTGGAAGATGAAATGCCAGAAAGCACCTTTTTGACTGAAGATTAAAAGTTGGCCTCAACAACCTGTGGCTGTGATTCGCGACCAGTGGGTCGAGTTGATGACAGAATCATCCCCCCGTGTCTTGGCTTTTTGGAGGATTTCCACTGAATCACAGCCCTGCTGTCAATCTGAGTGGAGCGTTATAGCTTTGGCTTTTGCTGCGTGCCGTGTTATGACTGCAGCTGCAATAAAGATTTGTCAATAGCGGTATGATCCGGCTCTCGGCGAGCGGGTTTAAGTTCACGCGGGTCTCTATAAGAACCGATGAGGAGCATGGAGTCGCCGTAATTACAGTCTAATTGGCGCTAATTATATAACGAACAACTATTTGGCAATTACAGCACAATGGAAGCCATTTAACCTGCATTCACACAGGGTTAAATGGTTTTGGCAGGATTCGGCAGTACAGCTGACTACAGTACATCCCAGTGGGATGTCATTGTAAAGGAGCGATGTTTGCTTTTATCAGGGTCAGATTTGTTGTTAATGTTCTTTGGTGGCTGAATCACCAAACAAACCGTACGCTTTTCAAGCCGGCGCAAAAATCGGGAAAGAATGATTCAGAGGCCCTAATTAATCACCATCTTTAGAGCCAATAGTCGCTGGAAAACTTGAATGAATAGTTATCCCGCGTCGTTCGCCGGCCCTGAGGTCTGTGGTTATTAGATACTGTCTCCACAGTCGAGTACTTCTGGTCTTTTGATGAATCCTAAAAGCCGATAGCTCTCTAAATGGATGACCTGTGAGAACCAAACCTACGATTTTGTTTCTTGAGGTACTAGCCTTAACCGTTCAATTTCCATAACATTTACAGTGCAACTTTTAATGCACCGAGAGCGCAAAGCACTTGACTCTAAAACATTTGATTTTTAACGAGGAAAAATGGATTTGAACAGATCATTATAAATGAGTCTAAAATCAACTGTAGCATGGCAAAGAAAGGCTTAAGGGATTAGTCCGGTCTTAAAACGTGTTTCTGGTGCCAGTTTTTGCTGTGAGAGTTTTTCCTCCTTAATTACTGTGGCACATAAAGTCATGCATCTTTCTAACGAAGGCAAGCTACAGCAGACGTCTGCTGTTTTCTGATACAGCGCATACCTGCTATGTTTATCGTCTGTTTTGAATCCGATACGCTTTCATTTTTTCAAACGTGCCATTTCTATATTGTTTCAGCAGATCAAATGTTTGCACATCCACTCTCATTCATGCACAAAACAGCCCTTGCAAGCCCTTGAACCTGAATTTAGCAAGCTGGATTGGTCTTTGTGTGTTAAGACAACTTACAAGGACTGCATATAGATCAGACTCTTATTTTAAGTCACTAATTAGACCTGAAATCCAGACACCTGTCTAAGCTGAATGATTAACTATGGTGCAGGATATTGTATTGTACAGCAGGGATTGAGTCAAGCGTTTAGTCAATATTGAGTTGCACTTCAATTTTTTGAAGAAAATTGGTATTTATTTTCTACTTATATCCGGTATTTTAATGTTTTGCTCATTTAGGCTGCGTTTATTTGACCAATAGTACCAAAACTGTATAAAATTATAATAGAAATTTGACAGTTTTCCAAGACAAAGGTTAATAAATAATGATGATGATAACAGTAATATTAATACCTAATTAATACAATAATTAATCATAAATATGTTTGTTAGTTGAATTGTTTTCTAGTGCTTTTATTTAGCAGCTTTTTTTTCAGAAGGCACAAGACTTTCATTGAAGGAGGGATCCAAAATACAGTCTTTTGAGTTTGGCAGGTAAGTATTTACAACTTAAACATCCCAGCATTCCAGTTTTCTTCATAAGATGTAAAAATGTTCCTATTGCATTCTTTCAGTCTGCAATGTCAAGCAAAGGCAAGCATGCAGGCCAACTGGCTAAATGAGCTGATCAAATTCATGAGAATCCGAGCCTCCTGGTGAGAGAAAAAACACGGCTAGGCTTTGATAGTAATATTGTACGGATTATACTGCTGTTGTGCCCTTGAGCAAAGCACTTAACCTGAGCCTGCTCAGTAAATACCTAGCAGTAAAATCTGTAGAGAATATGTAATGCCTCCTCTCAAAATCCAGCGAAGACTAATAAAATTAACTGCAGAGCAAAAGATGTTGTGGGAAATGTGCAGACAGATGATTTCCCTTGTTTGTTCTGCCACTCTGTTATTCTCTTTACCGCCTTGGCAAGTGTAAGAGCACTTACAAAAAGAGTCTTGCGTCTCTGAAATATAATCTCTATAAAACGGGACGCCTCTACTAAAAATGCACCGGCGAGTATCCTTTGGGAACACAGACCTGCCTCTGGCTTGTATTCAAAACCTCGTGAGCTGCCTTACTGTCTGCTGACTATAGGAAGCTTGCCTGTAAGGCAGCACCCTGTTCTTAGGAAACATCGGAAGAGACTGATTTGGAGCGCTAGGTGTGAACCAGACTCAAAACAGATTTAAGCAGGTTTAGGAGTTGGCTAACAATACTACAATGCAGTGTTTCGTTCTGCTACTTTATGTTGTGGATCAGTAAAAGCACAAATTGTTAGGTTGGATCATATAATAATTCACACAATAATTCTCTTTTACTTATTTAATGAATTTTGTTTTTGCTATGACTGTTAAAAGCATGCGTTAGATTTGTTGCAATATATACTTTTAGTATATAGATGTAATTGAATACATTTTATATTATTCACATTCGTTCATAATATATTTAATATATTTTTTGATTTCTATATGTTACTTTTTTTTTATTTTAAAATGTTTTTCTAGCATTTGAGTTTCATCAGTGCACATGTTTTTTTATGACTGTCGGTGGATTTTTTAATCTATATTAGTCTATATTATATTGTTATAGGTTTTTTTTGTTCTAAATTGTTTTTAATATATATTTTTTATATAAAGTTTTGCTCTTATAAGAATCCACTGATCTTTATTTATTTTTAATCATGCTGTGGATTTTTATAATTTAATATTTTAGTATGTTTTATAATACTATTATTATTATTAATTAGTTTTTTTTTTCTTGCATTACATTATGGGATTATTTTGTGATTGAATACATATGATGTTGTGGTATAAATTCATATAAAGTACAGAACCGCTCACTAGGTAGTGGAACACAGTCTTAGTATTCCCGTTCAAGGGATCTTAAGCTGTATTTTTGCTCACTCACCTCCAGTATTTTATTTTTACCTTCTTGTCAAGTTTTATGTCTTCCAGGACAACATTTGCCTCAAGTGAAACTTGAAATGTTTTTGTCAACTACCTACTACCCATTTTCCCTATCAAATATATACAGCTGATCATAACTCTCTAGTCCAGCGTTCTGTAAAAGCATAACCTCTCCCCTCACAAACTGTAAAATATTCATGGTGAGACTGCAGCAAAGTCAATGAGTGTTCAATCAGTGCGTTCCCCCTCAGCCGAGCCCCCAGTGTGCCGGCCTGTGATTTATTGCTGAATTAACACACTGAAGTCTTCCATTTCTCTGTGTTGCTTTGGTGCTCCAGGGCGGCACATCAGCTGAACGTTCATGTTTAGATGACCAGGGCCAGCGGGCTCCTCTTGGGGGGAACATCTCACCAGCTTTCAGAAGATGGTCTTGTTGAACACTTGTTGTGGTGATTATGATTATGGTGTGCTGTTATTTTTATGCTGCAGTCTAAACTTTATGCACTGGCATTACAATTGCAAAAAAAGTTTCCTGCTTCCATCATTATTTGGATGCTTTGGCTCAAATTTGGTTAAACCAGAAACTGCTGTCAGACCCAATGGGGCAAGAATTGGATTTTTAATAAAATAATAAAAATAATTGTTTGGCTTTTAACTGAAGGATTTGGACTTTGATTGTATTTATTTTGTTGTAATTTTATATTGCATTGTAATATACAATTAATACATACATATTAAAATACAAATGTATGCACACAGTGCAGTGAATGCATATTTTGCCCCGGTCTATATTGTTTTATCATTTAATATACTTTGTGTGTATTTTAAAATGTTGTTATAATATTATTATGTTTTACAACTGTTTTTTTTATGTAATAATTCTTAACTGCTATATACTTTTAATCAGTGCCCATGTTATATATGTAACACTAGACCAGTCATAAGGGTCATTTTTCAGAGATTTGTACATTATCTGAAAGCTGAAATAAACTTTCTATTGTATGGTTTAAGATAGGAAAATATTTGACTGAGATACAACTATTTGAAAACCTGGCATCTGAGGGTGCAGCAAAAATGTAAATACAGAGTAAATCACCTTTAAAGCTGAAGAAAAATTATGTTTTTGTTATGTTTTGATATATTTACGGTAGAAAATTTGCAAAATATCATTATGGAACATGATCTTGATTTTTTTATTTTTTTTGGCATAAATAGATAATTTTGACCTACACAGCTGTTGGCTATTGCTACAAATATACTTATGACTGGTTTTGTGCTCCAGGGTCACACATTTACTTATATATATACACACACCCCGTTTAATTCAATTTTGTTCAAATTTAATATTGTTTTAATTAATTTATTTGTAGTGCACATACATTATCTGTGCCCTTTTTGTATATGTAGGGCTTTCTTTAGTTTCATCAGTGCTCATAAAAGCATGTCTTTCATGTGCATGTTCTTCCGGCTCCTGAGTGATTAGTCACATGGCATTTACGGCTCGAGTGATTGGCTTAACAACTTCCCTGCCCAGAACTGAGTGGCCATGAGTAAAGATGGCTGATTTCAAATTGCATACATCCTTCCCGGTGCCAGCCGAGCGCTTGCCAGACAGCTAAACGGATGTGACCTCCAGGTAAGACAGACCTCCTGGCCTAATAACAACAACAAACAAATTACACACTTGACTTTAAAAATGGCTGAAGCTCTGAAATAACAACCATTTCAGAAAAACAATCTTTTTGTTTGGTGTGTTTATTTTTTAGTGCAGCCGCTTTTGTTTCTTTTATCGAGATGAAATATCATTGAGAGATGCTCAACGACCTTCATGAGCTGATAGAACCGCGAGATCAGTGCTTCCAGATGTGTGAAAATGGACAGAGCACCTTGGCGGTTAACAGACTAAATTGGAAGAACTGTAAGAGGGACTTGCCTGGAATTCAGAAAGCGGCGTGGATCAGACGAGGTGAGGGTGGCTAGTTATTAAATTGGCCAGCAGGCAGAACGTGGGGGCAGACGAGACCTCGCAAAGTGCATCGCTAATGAGTTTCTGTAATGCTCCCTCTCATCTTTGAACCAGACCTTCAGATGGAGCCCATTGTTGGCAAGGAGGCCAATGCAGATTGTTAGCACAGGCCCGAACCTCCAGCCCAGCTATAACTCCCTCTCTCTCCTAATCTATGCTAATAAAGCAGAAATCAAAGCCCGAAATGTCCAAGTAATGCGCTTCCTACCTCAGTCATGTTCAAAGCTATACTAAAGATGACAGAAACAAGTCTAGAGCATTCTTTCACTGTGTTATGTAGCCCACAGGGGCTTTGTGTTTAACTTCTCAAACAACCATGTTGTGCTTGTAACATAAATGATGCAGACTCTCGCATGATGTCTGTGTGGGATGATGTTTTAATGCGGTTTCTTGACATGCTTTTTTTTGCATGTTTGTTTGCAGTCAGTTTTGAAGATTGTAATAGGTTACAGTTTTGCGTTACTTTATATAAAAAGTAAAGTAACGTGTTACATCTAGCAGAAAATATTCTTGTGTGCTACGTTCTCTCACTGTTCCCCTGACTGAGGTGTTGAGGTGTTATACTTAGCTTGCAGATGTTTTTCACATTAGAGATGCAATTTTTTTTCTTTCTGTGCTATGCACAGGTTTTACCCCCAGACATGTTTGCTTGTAATAAAACATAGGCTGTACCATGAAATTGCACTGTCAAGTTTTTTTCATTGTATTTTATTACTTTTTTTTTTTCTCTATCATAATGAAATTTCATCAGAAGGGCCTACCCAGATATATTTTAATAATATGAATTATTTAATTTTATAATTTTATTGTTTTTTGTGTATGACTCATAAAAGTATGCAGGATTTATCTTTTCCCCCTTTTTAAATTATGTAATAGAATAGAATTAATATGAGATTTGACTGACTTTGATATACTATAATTTTAAAAAATGGTTATACTACAGACATATTTTATATAACTCCTTAAAACTTGCAGCATTTATATTTTTCCCCTTCTATATTATAT